>JABFDZ020000001.1:43169790-43184202 GCA_019775955.2 Pollimyrus isidori
TAAACCCTGTTGGGGGCGTCACACCTTTTGTAGTTCATTCTGCAGAAGATGGCTACCCTTGCAAGTAAAAAGCACGTGTCTCATCCTTTGTGGGTCAGCAGTTTGGGGAAAGCAGATCACTTTCTCCAACACCTTGGAATATTTTTGCGCTGCCACCATCTTCACCAAGTTAAATCTGCACAGTGCCAATTATCTTCTTTGAATTTATGAAGAGGATGAATGTCAATAAATTTTCTTAAACATGCCACTTGATGCTCCACCTGAGTCTAAAGCATTTCGTAGACTGGTATTAAATGTTTATTTGATCAAATTTTCAGATTTTTTTGGGATTCTAGGAGACAATTTTACAGAGTAAGGACATCAATTCACTTCTTGGGCAAGACAAGCACTCTGTGATTTGACGTAACCCCTAAATCAGTGTTTCCTGACCCGGTTCTCGGGGACCCCCAGACAGTCCACGTTTTTGCTCCCACTCAGCTCCCAGGAAATCCAGAACGTCGAATACCTGGTACAGGTGTGTTCGGAGTTGGGAAAGAACAAAAATGTGGACTTTCTGGGGGTCCATGAGGGCTGGGTAGGGAAATGCTGCCCTAAACAATCTCTTTTCTGAATACTGTCTTTAAACTAATGGTCAGATGGAATGGCTGAACCAAGGAATTGGGTGCTTTCTGAAATATTGTAAAAATTCTTTTTTCTCCAGAATTTATTAAGCTGTCTAAAATTGTAAAACATTAAATTATTTACATAAAAACACTTAGGGAAGTACAGTCATTTTGATGACTGTCATGCATACAATAATCGAAAAGTAAATTCATGCAGTGATTTTAGTCATCTTCAATAACAGTGGCATAAATTGAAATTGAGAACACTGAGTGGATGAAATATGTTTCTGTATGCCGAAATTGCCTGTGGTGACACAGCATCCCAATTGTCCCCATATGCCAGTTCAACAGTGAACTTGGTCCACATCATTTAATAGTCTGAAATGCTGGAATATGTATTTATGTGATCAAAAGCTTAATTCAGTAACTTGATAGGATTTTGTAGCATTTAGATCCATAACATACAGCGATGGACAGAGTGGACATCCTCATCTAGGTCCCCTCTGTAAAATGAAACTCTGTGTTATGACACCATTGGTAATGCATGAAGCCCTGGGACAATTGTATACTGTTTTCAGTAACAATTTACTGGACGGAGCACAAATACTTAGTAATAACTTGGTTACTACTGAAATACAAAGCATGAACAAATCATGAACGAATATAGTTGCTAATTGAGATGCGCCATGATTCATTAATGATGAACAAACATGAGATCAGTATTTCACTTGTGTTATTCATTACTGATTCCTTCAGTAGTACCATACAGTAGTAGTTTCTTCAGTAGTGCACAAAGGTTTACAGAATTAACAGATATACAGTGGTACTTCGGTTTTCAAACTCACTAGAACTTGAATTAATTGAAAGTCGAACAAACCAGTTTGACCTAGTACTCGATCAGAATATCGTAAGTCAAACCGTGAACACTGACCCCAACGTAAATTGTACACGCCATGAAATGAATTGAATGCCTTCTTCACAGACTGGACGATTAACCAAATAAAGCAGCACATTACATTACAGTAACTAACACTAAATAAACCACTAACTTTCGTGTACTATTAGAGCATTTATGTCATTTATTTAAACTTAATTTTACCAGGTAAATTAACCTGAAAACCAGTTCTCACTTCTTTCTGTGATATTCGGGAGAAATAGCAGATTACGCTTCGGAACTGCCTGGGATACAAACATCATGCGTGTAACTAAACTCTTCAGCCAATAAAGGCAAAGGTGTGTCGTCACGGAGGTGGTTCCAGTTTGTGCAGCTGGGTGAGAGGTCACAATGCATCTAACTGTAATGCATTGCGTCGGGATCAGAATGCGTTGTTTTAAACCAGCGCTGTAAGCAAGTCGAACGCACCCAATGACTGGACTGGGGAAACAAACTGAAAAGCCGACTTAATACAGAGGACTAATGACAACACCCAGAAACAGCTGATCACATGGGGATCCCACACGAGGTTAACGAGGGGGCGTGGCACATAGAATGAGCGGACGATCGGGCCAGGACAGGGGTAATGTTGGGATAAAATCTTTATAGTTTTGGAAGGCATTAAGAAAAAAAGCTGTTTTTGTTTTATCCTGTTTATTTTGTGTTTAAATGCTAAAAAACATATTTAGTTGTAATTTTGGGGGGCCGGGAACCAATTAATTTGTTTTCCATTATTTCTTATGGGAAGAATTTGATCAGAATTCAAACTTTTTAGGATTCGATCCGGAGTCCGGAATGGATTAAGTTTGAGAACCAAGGTACCACTGTAGTAATAAATATGGTAACTGCTTGGGAGGAAAGATGTCAATTCATCAAGGGTAAATTAATATGAAATCAGTATGCAACTAAGACTGTGATTTGTGGTTAATTAATATAGAAGTATTAGTATAATACTATATTAGTTACCCTGTTTTCATCCAGTGAATGAACAATTTTTGAAAATCAAAAGTTTCTTCAACGCTGTAAACAGGAATTTCCAGAAAAAAAGTTTTTCCCCTGTATTTAATGATGCTGTAATTGTGTTTTTATTTCACGTAGAAATTAAACAGGTGGCCTGTGTCTCTTGAGTAGTACCTTCCATTAATAAAAACTGTTTGATCAGTGCTGAAGGATGTTATGACAGCAGTGGTGATCAAATTTTGCTGGTGATCTGTATCAATTAATGAACATGGTTAATGGTGCATAGAGTTGGGTTGTTGTCTGTATTAAGCAATTGCTGTGATCAAAGGTGAATTATGTCGGATGTATCAAGAGTCACTTATCTTGTTGTTCGGCCATTTTCATAAACAAATCAAGAAATAGTTTCAGGTGTCCATCAGCACTGGGGTCCCCATCGTTTGATGTGCTGATGCTTCTTATTAATTTGTGTAGTTTGGGAAAAGTTTTTTAATGTTTAAGTTTCTACTAAGTTTTGTTCCTCAATTTTGTGTAAACTGCCATAAAACATTCTGAAAACAGAATACTGTAGCTTTTGAATCCTGTATGATTACACACACTTTATCTCTGAAGCTGGTTCTTCTGAGCTTCCTGTTTAAACATCTCCTCATGTTTGCATTATGTTTTGCAGTGATTAGTCTATAATGTGATGCTATCTACCGTTGCATGTCATTGTTTGAGGTCTAACTTCACGAACCTTCTTATGATTATCTGGGGTATGTTCTTTATAAAAATAACAAATCATACATGCTCTGGAACAAATCTATGGTGTTTTTTTCCTGTTACCTGATCAAAAATGTTTGGGTTTTGCATACTAATGTTTTATCTTGGGTGTTTCAGTCTTAGCTTGGGTGAATTTGAGGCTAGCTTTTAAGCAGTTTAAGAATGGAACATTTTTTAATGAATTCAAGTCTCTTTACGGTCTCCTGTGTCTATGGAATAATGTCATCTCCGCTATCATCTTTGCGATTTAAAAATTCTCAGACCTCTGTGAAATCCCAGTCTTTAGTAGGTCACCCAGTATTTTTTCAATCAAGTAATCAAAAGTGAGCCCAGAAATATGTACTTTCACCTGTGAACATCAGGAGGAGCATTCTAAATATCCAAGCATTTTTTTAAAGCTCTGGTGTAGAACAGTTACACTTGCGCCTCATTTGATCCCAACTGAACTGAGGCTTTTAATAAAACCTAATTAATATACATTTCCATGGAAGGTTAGGATAATGGAACATCCTGTAATAGTTTCTGTACTGGTTACAGTGTTATAGTACATACAGTAATGTCCGTGTTCTAAATTGTTGTCGTTTAAACAAGCCTTTCGGTACCTGTCCATCAGGTGTATTAATTAATTTATGACCTTCAAGAGACAGCAGAAGTTTGAAGGTCCCTCTTTGTGCATATATGTTTCGATCACACTCAGAATACATTGTCATCCATGAAAATGCCAATGAAATGGCCAGTTAGGGCTTCCTACCCAGCAATATTTATTCGGCTTGAGTGATCATCTACTGACAATTACATTGCATGAGGCCTGATCATGGGGGTGGCCTAAGCAACAATTGCCTTTAAAGTGCCTTGCTCAAGTGTGCTTCATTGGATTTGAACCTATTGTGCACTTGCAAAGAGCTGTATCTTCTCACTCCATGAGCTCAGAGTAGATAAGGGGAATAGCTATTATACAAGTGTCTCATTCAAAAGAGATAAATGTGGCAAAGATGAGTTTCTTTGTATTTTTTAAATACGTACTACTGTTGTTGAGAGTTTAAAATAATAGTTTTACTAAATAAAACTTGTCAATAAATGGAGAAATTCTGAAACAAATTTTAAATACCCTCAGTAAAATTAAGGCATGAATAATATCTTAACAGATATAAATATATTGTACATTATAGATGGTTGACCTGCAGTGAACTTGCATCCCATCCAGGGTGTACCCAGTGTTGTGCCTGGGATGGATGCCATCCACTCCCCCACCTGCCGACAGTGAACAGGGTAAACAGCTGCCACTTTCAATATGTGAACACTTGGTGTGGTTCTGTGGGTTCGGACTCTGTGCTCATGATCAGAAGGTCGCTGGTTCAGATGAGCAAGCGCCTCAGCTCCAGTCACTCTAGGGTCTTCTTGATCTTGGTCTCTCACTTCCATGTCATTTTGGGCCGAAGCTCTTTATCAAAATTGCTTTCATCCTAATAAACTTCTAAATATGGTGGAGTGGTGGATCTGTGCCAGCCATCACAAGTTTGCTAGTTTGAATCCAATGAATACCAGGAGTGATCCTGCTCTATTGGGCCCTTCAGCAAGACCAAGACCCTTAACCTACAATTACTTAGTTCTGGGTATGATGCCAATCTACATCCAGCCCTAAAAGGAGGTCCTCCAACTTACAGGGAAAATTTGGAGGTTGGTGGCAGGATTGGCACTCCAGCCACTGGAGAAACACTGGTCCATTTGGACTGGTGTGATGCTGAGGTATCACTTGCCACACGGCTGCGGAAAGTTCATCATGTGGTGGGTGCAGCAACACGATCAGAAGGCACCCCTTACCACTTTATTTATATTCTTTATTCTGAACCACTAGACTAGATCTTGGAGCGATGAGATAGTCATGGTTCCACGGTTTCTGTTTAATTAATGGACTGCTGCTGACCTGCAATCTACGATAGTGGATATAAATTGTTTGTAGTGATCCAGAAATTCTCCTCTGGCTTTGCTTGTTGCTAAGCTACTGTGTGTATTCTGTCTGTCAGGTTTAAATGACATTTTACAGGAGAAACAACCATCATTTATTCTGAAGGGGCTGCACTAAGCATCCGTAATAAGAATCGGGCAAGAATTTATTAGAATAATCATAATGTTTACATATAAACATACTGATAAATACGTTACCGTCTACATATGCACATAAAACTTAGGAAGGGCTAACTCTGTGCACACACACATCCTCACACACACATACAGTGTTCCTACTAGCTAGTCTGGCTTTGTAGCGTGTCACACAGCTACATGCAGTATGTATGTGAACATGACAGACTTGCTTATAATCCCATTATTAAGTACCACTTCCAACTGTAAGATGAATTATGGTTGTTTCTGCCGTGACATGTCATTTATATCGATCCATAATTCACTGGTGCACTTGTAAAACGTGTGTAGGTCTTATTCTGCAAATTATGCTGCGGCCGTCTTTGATAACAAGCTGTTTCCTGTTGATACCAGTTAAACTAGGGTTCTTCAAGGTAATCAAAATGTGAATCAAACTTTCATGTAAAAATATATTGAAATATAAAAACAGTTCTTTAAATGCCATGATCCGGAATTCCGGACTATTTAAATTTTTAATTGGTGTGTGAATAGATTCAACTTCTGTTGCAAATAATTAATATTCATGATGTACTGTGAGTATTTTTCCAACAGTAGAGACTAGTAAGTAAAGAAAAGAATGGAAGGATGGGGAGGGAAGAGAGAAAAGGCAGAAAATGCTTTTCTGCTCTAACAGGAAGCCTTGGGGTAGCCTCCCCATGCTACCTCAGTAGTGAGGATCTACCCATCGCAAAAGGGATTTGCTGATTCACAGTGTGTTCCCTAGATCCAACATCCCAGGCTTCATTGATAAACTGGAAACAGTGCGGCTGCAGCTGAGACCAGCGGTTGCTAGGTAACCCCCACCTCAGTCGGAATCTCCCGAAAGTTATCCAGCACATTGTCGGTAGGCTGTCCGTACCGGTGGGTGTCTGAGTGGGCTCTGCCCCCGCCCCCCTGCTGCTCTCCCTGCCACTTATTCTGATAGGGGTCAAATCTGTACATTTCTTGCCAGGAGCCCAAAGAGGGCAAGACATCTGGCTTTGCATATCTTAGAGGATCTCGGACTGGGAGGAAAAAAAAAATCTGCTATAGTCACGTGACACGTGTGCACACACACACACACACACACACACACACACACATACACGCATGTCGGGTAAACATATCTTTATGAGGACCGCTCATTCATTTCAATGGGAAAAATGCTAATGCTTAACCATGACAACCTTAACCCCCACCCAGCCCTAAGCATAATCATAAGTAACCAAGCAAAATGCAAGTTTTTTTTGCATTTTTAATTTTTTCAAGTCACACATTCACCGTGTGAATTTGCTATTTTAAAATATTCAATATTTCTTAATTTTTTTTTTTTTTGGTTGTTCATGTATATATTTATTATGATTCTCTTTGGCCTTTATTCTTGAATGACCCTGATTGGCTGATGAGTGCCCAGTGTCACCAGCTTGCAGTGCATTGATGTCTGTTGCTAAAAATAGATAGCAGGCCTCACTAAACATCAAAGGATATATAACATGCAGCAACAACCCTATATCGTATCTTTTAAAGTGGCAGATACCCCATGTCATCAACACGCATAGTAATGTTTTTTTTTTATTTTTTAATTATCATTTATTTTTCTTTGTGACGCTTTTCACTTTCCAGTGTACTGCATCTACCTATGGATATCAAATTAGTTGATGTTTCTGGTGTACATGAGTCAAATATAAGCAACAGGAATTGATATACAGTAGAATAAATTAAGTCATTATTTATCTATTCATTTCTAATTCCTTTTGTGTTTTGTTTGTTTTTTTTGTTTGTTTGTTTGTTAAAGTTCAGCCCTTTAGCAAATCCAGAGGCGCTGGTTCTTATTCTTATTCTGGGTTATTTCACTGGATAAACCACTAGGGTGAATTTAGAAGTTCTAGTTTCCTTTCAGCTATGGTGAGAATTATTTTCTTAGGACACAGGGTGAATGCCAATTCAACCTGGGTTCTATAATTTATTAAATGTCTTTTTCCAAATAACTTGAACTTTTTCAAAAACCTAAAATTGCTGCTGTGCTTTTATGACTCCTCTGTGTGCTGGTATTGAAACACTACAACTGGGGAAAAAAATGAAAAAAAAATTGCAAACTGTACAGAAGCAATACTTTGATGCTCTCTTTGGAATACATTGAATTTTTTATTTTGTGGATTAACTGCGCTAAGGGGGGTTAGAAAATAGGATGTGCACATTGAATATTGCAATATTTTGTGGTGGTATTTTCAGTGAAACAAAACAGCAAAAATATAGCAGCCCCTGCTAACAGGAGGATTCACAGTTTTGCTGTGTTCTGGATTTTGTCCTGCGTATTTCTGTGGCTAGTCATGCATTCTACTACAGTTGTGGTGCAAATATCTATTGTACACCGATCAGGCATAAAATTGAAAACCATCTGCCTAGTATTGTGTTAGGCAGTTTCGTCCCACCATAACAGTTTTGACCAGTTGATATATGGACTCTATAAGACCAAGAAGGTGTCCTATGGTATCTGGCGCTGAGACGTTAGCAGCAGATCTTTTACGTCCTGTAAGTTGCAAGGTGGGGCCTCCATGGATCAGACTTGTTTGTCCAGCACATCACACAGATACTTAGTTGGACTGAGATCTGGACAATTGTGGTGGTCAAGTCAACACCTTGATCTCTTTATCATGTTCCTCAGCCATTCACGAACAATTTTTAGAGTGTGGCAGTGCTCATTATACTGCTGAAAGAGGGCACTGCCATCGGAGAATACCCCTGACATGAAAGGGTCTACTGCAATGATGTTTAGGTAGGTGGTACTGTACAGGTGAAAGTAACATCCACATGAATGCCAGGACCCAAGGTTTCCTAGCAGAACATATGCTTAGAGCATCACATGGCCTCTGCTGCCTTGCCTTTTTCCCATAATGCATCCTGGTGCCATCTCTTCTCCAGGTAAACGAGTCACACACACTCAGCCATCCCTACTATGTAACAAGAATATGCAACTCATCAGACCAGACCACGTCCTTCCATTACTCCATAGTCCAGTGCTGACACTCGGGCCCATTGGTGGACGGGGGTCAGCATGGACACTCTGACTGGTCTGTGGTTGTGCAGCAGGCTGTGATGCACTGTGTGTTCTGACACCTTTATCATAGCCAGCATTAACTTTTTCAGCAGTTAGCTCTACAGTAGCTCTCCTGACTCACTTGTCTAACCATCACACTCTGGCCCTTGTCAAACTCGCTCAGTTCCTTACATTTGTGTTTTTTTTCTTGCTTCCAACACATCACATTCAAGAAACGACGGTTCTCTTGCCTAATTTACAATGACATCAATAGAATAGAATAGAATAGTCTTTTATTGTCATTGCACACGTACAACGAAATTTAAAGTGCCATCCCTTAATGCAACACACACACACACTCCCACAAAGCGTACATTCTGTTCCTGCACAATCCAAGATGTTTGGGACTTTTTTTCAATTTTATGTACTTCACCTGTGAGTGGTTTTAATGTTATGGCAGATCAGTATACATTGCATGGAGTAGAATGCATGAATTACTTGTTGGTGCTTATGTTTATTTACTATATATATTCAAGTTTTTATTAAAAAAAAAACACTTATGGAGGAAACAAAGTAAAGTATTTAACAGCCACCTCTCAGTCTGCAATAATTTTTTCACAAAGATTAAAGGTAACCGAACATGGTGTGATTCATTTTCAAGAACTGACATTTAAGTTAATTTATATGTGATGTATGTTTTTTTATTTTTACCAATGAAAATGCATATAAATCAAAAGCAATATTGCGGAAACTTAAATATCATCACACTCTAAAGTTTGGGATTTTTCCATTTTGACCATTTGAAATATGAAAGGTATTTCTTTGTGATTAAATGAATCTTATCATATAAAACAGTGGGAATGTAATATACAATGGAAGTACATTTCTCCTCTTCTATCAGGGAAAATTCATAAGACCATACTGTATTCTGTGCTTGTGGCGTCCCTCTAGTGGATATCCTGTGATACAACAGCCTTCATGTATTTCCCTGGTTTCCTTACACCAAATGTTTTCTTTTTTCTCCCCACAGGATTTTTTTTTTTCCTGGTTGGACATTTATGCGTATATTGTTACAGTTGCACACATTCTTGTGCATTGTAGCAAAATGTTAATGTGTTTCAGGAGGGAGGATCTGTAGCATCTTTGGTATAATGCTAGTACCAAGCTGGATTTAAAAAAGTATATATCTACAAAATATCTTTTAATGTACATAACGCAAAAAATAAACTGTGCAACATTTTGCAATGAGTTAAATTTCTGTTACTGCTTTTTCATGTTTTTCTTATTGTCATGTGTACATGGCCTAGTGGTTATTCATGCTTTTGTGCTTCTGACATCATTGTCTGTCTTTAAATCATCCTGTATCATTGAGTACATCAATAAGACAATACATATAAAACAAGTACAGCATCTGATGTTAAACTGCAATAAATAACAAACAAGATTGTAGGCACAAAGGTGCATTCGAGGTAGAACCTTGGTGGTAATTATCGCAGGATTCGATGTAGCAGATATTATTCCTGCTATAAATGGTTATTTACAGTATACACCCTTTATATGTCCTTTTCAGACTAGAACCCAGGACAACCCAGGACACAACATTGTTTTGTAGATCCGAGCATGATATCTCAGCTTGAATATGAAGGATCTATCACCAACTTCTGATATAGCTGCTGTAATTAATTTAGGATCAGTATACATTCAATTTTGTGGATCATTAAAGGCATTTTTAAATTAAATGCTTCACGCAGCTAAAACTTCCTTTAGGCTTAGCAAGGCTAATAAGGATTATCAGGCTTGATTTGCCATCGTTTGCCACTAAGGACAAACAAAACAATGTGTGAAGAGAAATATTCGCTTGTCTTGTCTCACCCAACTTTAAGGGAATTGGGATAGTGTAGACTTTATCATTAGGGTATCCTAATGTGTAGTGTGATTTTAGTTTAAAGCCTTCTCCAGCACAGAAGTGTCTTCTGTTAAATTATTGTGAAGTACTTTTTCAGTAGCTTATCGATCAGTTTCTATTTCCAAATCTGTCCATCTATGTTTATTCTGGTCAGTGTCTTACCAAATGGGTTTCCCCAAGGAAAGTCTTTATTTTCTCATAACTATTAAATCCACAAGCAGTGCTTGGTTTTGTATGTGTAGTGAAAAGAAATATGCTAAGACTCAATGATGTTGCTTTACTTGATGTATTGAATATGGTGCAAATTATATAGATTCATTTTTTTAAATGTATTTTTCTGTGGCAGTGTTTGTGGCCTCTGTGTGCAGAATTACAGTTTATATTTCTGCACTAATGGAGTTATCCATCTCCCCAACATTGCCTTCTGCTTGCTAGGCATAGTTGATCTCATACCTCCCCCCCCCTTCCCGTGGCTAATAAAAGTTTCTCGATTATATTACTGCTGGTCGGCTTCCTGACATTGACCCCATCGGACCAAATAGTGCACGATGTCAGCAATTCTGAGCAAGGGACTGAGGATACAGCTTTTTGCCCTTCAGATGCAGACAATCCAAAGTAACCATCCAATCCATACGATCCCATAAGCGTTACGATACTCGCAGTGTTTCCCGCAGTGTATTTCCTCTAGACATAATCATCAACGACAGGAAGTCTGATCCATGGATCTTTCGTCTTTCCCATCCAGCCAAACTTCCCGGGAGTGTTATTTTGCATTCATATGCATCCTTCAATAAAACGAAAGTCAAATTAAAGACTCATAAATTCATATACTTTTATAGAATACAAGAGAGGTACTTTAATTCATCCCTGTGGAGAATAAGAGTAGCTTTTGTTCCCTGTGAGGCGGAGAGTGGGCCGGCATCTAAGACTGCTGCAGTAGTTGGGGTTATGATCTCTGCTGAAGTGTCCAGCAGAGACATGATACTCTGCCATCTATTGGATTCAAACCCATGAACTTCCCAGTGTGGATGTGGATTTTGATCCTGCTGATCCAGATACCTTTTGTGACAGCTGAGGTACGATTTCATGCTCAGTGCTTACCACGGCCCAGGGAGTGGTTAGCATTCTCTCACTTGCCCACTGTTAAATATAACTGCTCTGTTATTTTAAAACCCATTTGTGTTCTCCTGCTTAGGAGCCAATTAGCCATTTTTTGAGATCAACTATTTTTGTTAAGTGTTAAGTGAACATGCAACTTTAACCAGATTCTAGAAATATTTTATGTCCCTATGTGATTCTTATGAGTTATGACAGTGAACAGGATTGTATTCAAGTATTTGAATTATTTAAGGGGCTACTGAAGTACAGGCAGTTCCCAGGTCACAATGTAGATCCATTCCCTAAGTCTTTCTGTATGCCAAATTTGTAGTTAACGAATAATAATAATAATAATAATAATAAACAGTACACAATAGATTTATACAGTACTGTGCCTCGAGCCTATGAAATACTGAAACCATGCAATGTTTTTGCAAGCATCACAAACCAGTGTGTACATTCGTTATTACGAACCATTGAATTTAACTCAGATTTTTTATGTAACAGGCTTTATAGCTGTCCGTTCGTAAGTACGACTTGTTGGACATTCTTTACCTCGATGGCTTCCTGTACAGTATTATACCTTCAGTTTAGTAAAAGAGAGACATTCATAAGTAATATCTAAATAAATCAATCTTATACTTGTTTATACTAGAAAGGCTCACAGATGTGCCATCATTTTATCTTGGGCAGAATAGGGCACATGGCACACACACACACACCTTTGTATTCATATCTTTGTGGGGACCAAAACAATGGTCCCCACAACGTCAAAATAACAAGCTTTTCATATATTCCCGTTGTTTCTGCGGACTCTCCATTCATATACACAGGCATATCCCTAATCCTGACCTTAAGCCAGCCTTAACGTTAACTACAGTATAAACCAGTGTTGTGATATTGGAAAGAGAGTTACCACTACTTAGCTATCTGGCTATGTAAGGGATCTGGCTTCAGGATACAGGCCCCTGGTGACATTTTTAGAGCAATAAGAAAGCAGTTTTAATACAGATGATGCACCAATATTTGTTCTAAAAGATTTACAAAGATGTACAAGAAATACCCAGTAAATTTATTTTACAAATGTGTTGAGGAGCAATAGTAACATTTATTGATATCACTGTGCGGATTACTGAAATTATTTAATTACAAACTTTAATCTTATAGATATGAACACAACAAATGCATCAAATTCATTTTGAACTATATACATATTTTTATTTACATATATACACTATATACATTGAGCAGCTGATGTTATAACACACTAAAGACACCAAGTTCATTTTAAAACTATGTACATATATTTCTTTACATATATATATATACACACAATACCTTTAGCAGCCGATGTCATACACACAGCACAGCAAACACATTAAGTTTGTTTTAGAACTGTATACATATATTTATTTACACTATATATATCGAGCAGGATCTCATGTCTTGCTCTTCTTCTTGGAGGCTCTTTGGCTGGGGCTCTTCGCTGACGTCCACTTCGATAAGGGGGGGTAAGCCATCAGCCTCAGGTTGGCAAAAGCCTCTGTGATACCAATCGCCCCTTTTGGTACAGCCAATTTGGTTAGTTTTGGGTAGTACACTGCCACCCAGAGGCGCTGCTTTACCCTGCGACCCAAATCGTGGGAGTAGGGTCGAGCCTGGCCAGACGGGTACAGCAGCTCTGGCTCCACGACATGGCGGTATACAGTACCTCCTGGTGTTTTTCTCCGCTGTGTCCATGGATCCTCAGTAGCTCCATCCATTTGTCCTCCCAAAGAGCCTCCAAGGTTGGATGTACAAGAGACTTCAGGAACAAGGTCTGAAGATCAGGAAGAATGGCTCCATTCAAGAGACTTTTTTCTTCCCGGGCTTTCTGCTGCTTTCTCTGGGCCTTCTGTGCATCTGTAACCTGAGGCACACATTTTGTAAATGTATACAGTCGTGTGAAAAAGCCTTAGGCAGTCAAAGGAAATTTTTAAAGCTACTTTTCTAGGTAGCAGGTGTATATTTGCTGAAAACAAAAACACAATTTCAACATTACAACATATCAAAATTAAGAATAACTTGATACAAACTACGAATTTCTACTGTTCTTCAAAAAGTTCCTGGAATCTTGTTGGATGGTTAGAAGAACAACGATTCAGTTCCTGAACCTCTCCTCAGGGGCACCTCAGCCATTCCATATATGCGTTACATTTCACTTTTTAAAATAATTTCATTCATTAACTGTCGTCAATGATGTATTGATTAGCCAAGCAAGCTGTACAAGGGATCGTGTCAAAAAAAAAAACAAAAACGCATGGGGTGTGTTGGAAAGTTGCTGGAAAGATGGAGGTGATTTTAGTAGAAGTTTTGAAATGATTAAGCCGATGCACTTTGACAGACAAAATACCATGGTTTTACACCAATATGAAGATCATTTAAACATCACTTCCTTTGACTGCCTAAGACTTTTGCCTACTGTATGAAAATTAAGGCTGGTGACTATTTATTTCATTTGCACTAATCCCTGTTTTATCATACATTTGGTGGATATTCTAGCCAGAGACAATGGTTCAGGTCACCACTTAATGGCATCATTTTCTTGACTCATGTCATTATTAACTAATTGGCATTTAATCATTAGCCACAAGTTACTGTGGACTTTGAACAGGTACTTAAAATAGGTTTTAAATGGATTTCTCATTTGCATTTTGTAGACATTATTATCCATAATTAGAGGCACAAATCATGGTAAATAAATGTCCCTATTATGCATCTGAACATTTAAACAGTGCTGCATGATTTTTTTTCCTGATGTACTTTTAACTAGGTTGTGAATAGATCAGTTTCCATTTGTTCAAAATCGTCATGGTGGTGCAGTGGTTAGCACTGTTACCTCACACCTCTGGGACCTGCGTTTGAGTCTCCGCCTGGGTCATATGTGTGTGGAGTTTGCATGTTCTCCCCGTGTCGTTGTGGGGTTTCCTCCAGGTACTCCGGTTTCCCCCCACAGTCC
>JABFDZ020000001.1:43220119-43253723 GCA_019775955.2 Pollimyrus isidori
TCTCGAAATAGTGCAAAGCAATAACAATATACCAATGACTCAAAGTTGTTCAAACGTTAATGTCCATATTCACAATATGACCAACCTTTTTCAGCTGTAAACACACACCGTGTCTCTTGAAAGGAGTCATTTTGGTGTCTTTACACACACACACACACAAATGGAAATGAAAATGCAGGCTTCGCGCAGTCATATATTCCAGCATGCACCGCGCGCTACTTCTTCTGCGGGAGAAAATGTCGGCGGCTGCTTCCCGTAGTTACGAGATCTGTTGGGGCTCAATATTGATCCATATATAAGGCGCACTGGATTATAAGGCACACTGTCGGATTTTGAGAAAATTGAAGGCTTTTAGGTGCGCCTTATAGTGCGGAAAATACGGTAGTACCGGCTATGCGTTATTACTTTGGAGCGGTCATTATCTGAAAATAACGCACCTGCAAATGTCTCAACTGACCAATCAGAATCGAGCATTCAAGAGAGCCGTGTAATAATGAAATATAATTACTGAGATAATCACAATTAATTTCAATGGACATGTAATGAAACATACTTTAAAGATATTGAGCAAAATAAAAGATAAAAATTGATTATATAAATGATCTGTCCCCCAATACACACACTGTTGTGTATTTAAGTACTGCTGCTTTCAACGTCACTGAAATCCCCTGGCTAGTTAAGCCTAAACTGTAAATGCACTTTGGAGCGTATTTGAACTACTAGTCAATGAAAGAGGTGTTTATAACTGCTGCTACTTGTAACATATCCTTGCATATAATATATGGATCTTCCGATTTTACCCACAATGCAATAACAGCAAACTGTATGACCAGTTAAAAATGCACTGGCACTGGATTCATGCATATCTTTTAAGCACCCTTAAAATGCACAGTGCCTGAAACTGCTAATGAAGAGAGATGAACATCAGTTTAAGAGTACAGGAAAGGCATAGACATAGAACTTCACCTGAGTCATGATTAAGGTGGAAACAAATGGGATGGTCAAATAATTTACGTGTTTTTGTTTTGCAGGAGCTCTTCACACCAGAATGTAAATTCAAAGAGTCGGTGTTTGAAAACTACTATGTGATCTACTCGTCCATGTTGTACAGACAGCAGGAATCTGGCAGAGCTTGGTTCCTGGGTCTCAATAAGGAGGGCCAAGCCATGAAAGGAAATCGCGTAAAGAAAACCAAACCAGCTGCTCATTTTCTGCCCAAGCCATTAGAAGGTAAATCTACAGTTTTATATAAGATCATGTTGGCACTGTTTTCCATGCATCTGTTTGTCTGTCTGTCACCTAATCTCAGATCAGTATAAATGGTACATGATGGAAGAAACAACCATAATTCATACTGAGGTGCAAAGCCCTACTAAGTATTTGGAGATAAGTATTAATAGGAATGATCTCCAGAACCCTGGCAACCCTCAATACGATACATAGAAAATGGATGGATGGATGGTTGGATGATCAACATTGTTTACATGTAAACACACCAGCTAATGCATCTACATGTGTACAGTACATAAAACCTGGAAACATACAACCCCACACACTCGTGATGTTCCTCCTGGCTAGTCTGGCTTTATAGAGTGTCACACAGCTGAATGCAGAATGTATGTGAACATGACAGATTTGCCTATAATCCCACTATTAAGTACTGCTTCCAACTGTAGGATAAATTATGGTTGATTCTGCAGTGACATGTCATTTATATTGATCCATAATTCACTGGTGCACTTGTAAACTGTGCTCCTGCATAAGTACTCTGTCAAATATTAATGGTTCACAATGGTGTTATAGCCGCTGGCTTCCCTCCCCAAGTTTGATGCGTAGCCATTATTTATACATGAAATAATGAGTGAACTGCTGTCGCGACCTGAAGTTCTAGAATCCACATTTATTTCAAAGTAAAAACAGCACAGCTATGTACTACAGTATGTGGACCTCCAGAGAAACTCTTTATGTCAGAGACAGTGGGTGGCACCGTGACAAATAATTATCCTTTGTCCTGACTAGAAAGTGCAGAGCACTTAGTAGTGATGTTAGGCTATTACGTTATTCATTCTCACTAAAATGATAAGAGCAAGCAGAAATAGCTACTGCATAAGTT
Organism: Pollimyrus isidori; assembly: GCA_019775955.2. Lineage (NCBI taxonomy): Eukaryota > Metazoa > Chordata > Actinopteri > Osteoglossiformes > Mormyridae > Pollimyrus > Pollimyrus isidori. Next base: position 43,222,233 of record JABFDZ020000001.1, read on the forward strand.
ATTGTTAATTCAGTAATAGGGATTGTGGATAATGGATACTAACATTTCTATATACTGTAGTTGCATTGTTTAATTTTGCATCATTTTTTGGATCATCACAAGTTATGAAAACTTTTTTGATTATGAGCATGAAATTGTCGTTAATAGTGCAATTTGGCACAATTATATCAACTTACTAAATGATTCGTCTGAAAAATTTTCTCAGTTGTGTTAAGAATTACATGTAGTTAGACTGTTAATAATGATTTAGATAAATGTATTTAAAAATGCAAGTTAATAAATGGTGTTAGAATATCAGTAATTTATTTTTATGTGCTGCGTTTGTAACTTTGTCTATTGAGTATTTATTATATACAAAAAAGCTCCATAAAAAAGTGAAACACAGATATATACTTTCATTTGCAATTTTCACCGGTAAACAATATGCTGTCTGTATGCATGAAGAATGTGCTGAAGCAACTATTAAATTCTGAAGTGTTGTGCGAGTTTGTGCCAGGTTGCATGCGGTGGTGTTGTGAGTTTAGTGAGGTGCTATGGCTTGGTGGTAACGTGGTATTTCTGTCCGCACTTTCCCTGCAGTCGCTATGTACAGGGAGCCGTCGTTGCATGATGTCGGGGAAACCGTCCAGAAAGCAGGAGTGCCTCCCAGTAAAAGCACAAGTGAGCCTGCGGTAATGAATGGCGGAAAACCAGTCAGCAAGCCGACCAAAACGACATAGCCGGAACTGTGGGTCAGACACTCTGGAATGGTTTCCCCCAGCCAGAAAGACTTCCTTCCATTCGTGGGTCAGGTTCAGGCAAACCTCCCAGTTCACCTCCTTTCAACGTGTCTCGTCACTCGTGGATCGATCCAGAAGTCTGAGTCCAAGTAACCTGTGAGGAGAGACAATTGGATAGATTCACATTGAATGCCCTACCAGAAATGGAATGCCTTTTCAATATGCTCTGTAACTGTGACAATCCATAATAATGATGTAACTCACAGTCCCAAGTGACAGCTTGCCTGCCGTTTACATGTAGTTTCCCATTTGAGCCCAACTGCAGCAGAATCCATATTATTCAAATATATTTTCTATACCGCAGTACACTAGCTATGATCTGGGTAAAATGCTTTTACAAAAATGGACTGTGATCCTTTATTCCCTTAAACATGTTCTCATCCCCCTATCCATCTCTCAATCTCCTCACTCTACTCTCTCTTTTTTGCCATTTTCACTAGATATTTGTCATTTATACTCACATACACTATCTCACATTCAAAATCATCCTCATCGACACATACTATACGACTTAATAAAATCCCATGGCTCATGTTATAAAAGATAACATGATTCTTATCAGTGCTTCACTGTCGATCTCACTGGTTAAGAGAAACTGCAGGCTGGTCCAATTGCTCCTAAGATTGGCGCTAAGGAAGCATTAATATGCCTATGGCATTCAGTACAAAGGGCAGCGATATGTCTGGAGCGTTCCATAGGTGGTGTGTACGTATCACACCCCTATTGCCCTTGCGGAGACGTTAGCCTCGCCCAATAAACTGTATTCTGTTTCCTTACTCTTCGTTTTAGAGCAAGGGCTCTAGGAATATCTATAGGCCTTGTAGGTCCATTATAGATCCCAGCCCATTTATCACACGCTGACTTCTCTGAACAATGGGCTATGCTTGTGGCAGCTGGACGGGCCCGGCAGCAGCCATTTACGAAATGTCTACTTTAGTCAACGTGGAGAACGGCTGGATGTAAGTAGATGCCATTACTACTGGCTGCATCCTTATTTTGTTCAGCAAAGCATGGGCAAGGTTTGTGTTGTGTTACCTTCTTGCAGCAGCAATGCAAGAGATACCTTATATTACAATGTTTTCACTGTATACAATTAAAAGGAGACCTAATTTTTAATGACTAGCCATTACGATGTATATGAGAGGATTTACCTAGCTCAGCATGCAGAGTCGAGTACTTCTCATATTGGCCTAGTACGTGCCTGTGCAGACCTCTAACCCAGCATGCAAAAACATGTACCCAGTCATTGCTGGGTTAAAGGTGCCTCACCATCAGTCCACATTCAGTAGGAATAGTAGCATATTCAATTGACTTCATATTTTCTCCAGTTTGCTTATAATATTCATCTTTCAGTCTCTCAGTTTGAAAGTTTTATACATTAGTAACAAAGATGTCTTACAAGAAAATTATACTATTTAACATTTTTTTTCACTGTGACTACAGATTTATTCCAGAATCAGGAGATAATTCTCGGCTTTTTGAATAATCTCTGGCAGTTTGAGCAGATTCCATGTTTATTTCTTATTCGCTTTAAAAAAAAAAAAACACACATCACTGATAGATTTCAACCAGCATGTATTTGTTTCATGGACCAAAGTTTAGAAAAGGAGAGTGAACTGTTTTGTTTCTTCAACCTCATTTGTATTTAGTTCCAAATGAAATTGACACCACACTATAAAATGGTACTATTCACCAATTGCAAGTGAAAAACTTCTTTCACCTTTGTTTAGAGACATTATATGATTATGTGTTCTATTTCAGATTTTCTGAATCAATCAGCAGAATTAAAACCAAACTTTTCTTGCTTCAGCTATTTTCACAATAGACATAATGGGCTGAAGCTATGCTGTTAAATTGCAAATATATTGATTCATTTTGATATTTATTACTCTGTAGACCTTGATTTTTAGAAGATACTGAAGCACATTAGCTAGAGCTGAATACCTGTCTGCACTAATGCTGTTATACACTGTAATAAGCCTCTAAAGAAATTGAGTATAATATTTTAATTCAGTTTAGGGCTGGTGCCCTTCATCCACATGAAAACCATACTTCTTTAGTCAGTAACCAATAAACTCTACATGCTGGGCTATGTTCGCCCTGCAAACCAGATGACTGGTTAAATGAAGGCTGAATTTATTTTTGTAAATGACTGGTGTGTACATGTACAACTCAATTTTTTTTTCCTTTGTTATTTACAGGTTGTACGTGGTGGTGTTTATACCTATGAATGGTTGTCTTTGAACAGTTATTTTCCTAACATGTTGAAATGTTGACATGGAAGGTCGTCATTACCTGCTTGGGTTTCAGCCTTTGGTTTGTTTGTACCATCTGTTGCATGGGAAGAGGATGGCATTGAAGAATTGCATGTAGTAGGTCATGTGTATCAAGAACTGTTGGTATGTTCTGCTAACTTTACATACATATATGCAAAGAGTTTGTCTGCACTGTACAGTTTGTGTTTGTTTGTTGTATACAGATACAACATATTGAATAAAATTATTTATATAAATGCGTACTGTAATGTCAGTAACAGATTTAATGCAATACAACGTGCAGTATATTATTGCACGAGTCATTTGAAAGGTATAGGAGAAAGATGTTGACTCATACTATAAAGTTTGGGCCAATGTGGATTCTTCAGACTTCTTTTCTTATTATCAGTCTTCTTTTCAAGGAGAAATGTGTCTATATTGTGCCAGTGTCGCTCACATAACATGAGACGTTTTGCCCTGTTTGTTATAGTCCAACATGGAATTCGATGTATACATATGTATTTCAGATTCCATCTCTGGCTATTTAGGTAATGCTCTATTGCTCTGCTCCACGTGAAGGTCTTTGGATAAGGTGATAAATCTTTTCACAGCGACTGGAACAAGGGAAATTTTTGCACTGTTTAATTTAAAAGCATATGCCATTGCAAATATGTAGTTCCAGGTTCTTATTTACTGCAAGATGTTGGACTGCTTTCATGCTAATGTTGTGCTGTAGTGCAGTTTTATTATTATTATTATTCACGATGATGATCATAATAATACTAATTATTATTAATAATGGAAAATATAGTGTACTCTATCTGATTTTAATACACACAATGCATTTTTAATAAAATAATTTGATTATACATGACAGCTGGTCAAAATATACAATGGAAAAGCACTAATATAGTAGCATCACAACAAAATATTCATGATAATAAAAGGCTTTTGGTTTATCTTACATTGTTTTGGTTCTGTCCATGTACTTACAGCTTAAACTGTGTGGCTTTACAGAATATGTAAGCATTTCTAGATAAATAATTTTCATACATATAGTTGTATTGGAAACATAAATTGTTTAAATTTCATGTGTCTACACAGAAAAAAACCGCTTTTGCTTCCACAATTGTTTACTTGCATACAACAATATAGATTTAATAAAGATAATTTGTAAACATTAACATGAATGCTGTTATACAGGTGATATGCAGAAATGTGAATGAAGAATTACATCCCAGATCTGAGTGTTTCTCTTTGTTCAATTTCAATGGTTTTCATTATTATCGTTCGAGTTTACCGTTATAGTTTTTCAGCCTCTTGCCAACATCACAATCTTTTTCAGTTTCACAGAGTCTCCTTGTCCCGTTAAAGTATTAGTACTCTGATCCCACCCAAATCTCGCACGCGTTTCCAGTCCATCCTTCCCAGCATTCACAGTTGCCACAGCTACACCAGCCATTACCTGCCGTAAGAGAGAAAAAAACACAGCAGGATGCGTCACTCCATAGTGCCGGCCTCTTAGCGAGCCTCCCTTGTCATGTAGCTAATACCCATAGATAGCACTTCAGCAGTAGCTGTTCTTTTCTTCATGGAATTCTGAAAGGTTTTGGGGAAGCTAGTTTCTCTGCAGGCGAGTATAGTTACTTTTAAGGATAATAACACTTAACCTCCATATTACAGACCATAATACAGAATGTCTGTCACTATACTACTCTTGCCAAGGTAACAAAAGTATTTACCACACTATTTAAATACAATATGCTGAGAATAATGCGGCAGGACTACTTGTACAGTCTGTGTCTGTGGGTGGAATCAGCTCCAGTGACTATGTTGAATTGATGAGAGTGATGTAGATAATCTGCGTTATTTTGGGCTTTTCCTGCAGCGATGGTGGATGCTTGGCAGCACAGTGCTCGTCTGGTAATCAGTCTGTACTCTGCCTACGAGCCCTGGCACGTCGTAGATGTTTGTGGAAATGCATTTCCGGAGCAGTGACACTAAACGAATTGGTCGGTACTGGCACTCCAGATACAGATAAGTGCTGCAATTCACTTTGCAGAACGATGGTAAGTAGACAACGGGCACCTCTAAATTAGTAATTGTTTACATAACTGAACAGAGGAAAAACCTATTTAAATGGTGAAATACCACCAAAGACTATTTTTTCACAAGCATGCCTGTTTGGCTATTTGCTATATACAGTGAAGGAATGCAGCGAATTTGTGTTTATAAATGTGAATATTATTACAGGTGAAATCTCTGTGTAATGTCAATATAATAACCCACAATTAAGTTCAATGCCTTGCGCCATTATGAGCTCTGTTTACTCTGAGCAAAGAAGCATCTTCATAATGCTAAACTACCACTTTGTTTTATACTCCCTTCCTGTTCTTTCCAAAATTCTGTCTATTTCATTATAATAGATTTTGCTTCAGGGATTGGTCAGTGGCCATGAATTTTCATAAATTGTTATGCAATTGGTGCTTTTCCAAAAACTTTATTGTGGCTTTGTTTGGAATGTTCCTTTACCTTAGCAATTTAGATTTTGCTTAGAGATCCACCGGCTGACTATGGAATCTACCAAAGACAAGTGAATTTATTCTAAATGATGAATAATGAAGATGATCTATAAATAAATATACATATATACATGTGTGTCCATGACATTTTGCAGGGTAGAAAATGATCATACTTTCAAGACCAAGCCTTAGACTTATAAGTAGCATAATTATGAAAATGTTGTTTTGTACCATTGCAATTGAAATAAAAACATATATCCATCACCATGATCAATATAAAATGCTGGTTCAAAAAGTAAAATGCACTAGGATCCCCCATAATATCATAATACATAATATGTAAAATAACGTAATAAGACTTTTAATAACCTTTACTAGAAAAAATAAGCCTCTTGCTACAACGTCAAGTGCAATTTGACTCCAAGAAAACCAAAAGGAAGGCAGAGGTAATAAATGTGGGTAGATTTTTTTGCTGAAAGAAGAGGTAGCCTTTGCACCAAGATGCCCTGGCCACTGGGCGTAATTGGGACGCAGTCGTCTACCAGGTATCAAACCACCTTGTTAGGACAGTCACCTCCTACTCCTGCCCACACTCGGACTTCATTTTTAATTAATTCAGCTCCACACGTTGACCTGTTGTTCTTAACGTGAATATCTGTCATCTCCGACATTTAAGCAGAACAAATTTAAGAGTAATTACTATAACCTTCCTTACCAAGGCACATCATAAGTGGATCTGTAGCACTCTAACACACGTAGGTTTTTTGTGCATCAAACATAATTATACCTTTACTAGAGTGTTTCTCTTGATGAATATATGGATTTCAGTACAAGCCAATAAACGCATTATCGCATTCAGCCAATAAATACAGAATATTTAATGAGATTTGCATTTTGTTATAATGTGAAGCAATGGAACTTCACTGGATCTATAAACCACCATTTATAATCAGTAATTAACTATACCAAACAATAGAATTGTTTTCAGACATTTATTCCTTTTCGTGCACATTGGTAGATTAATTGTATGAAGAATATTGAAAAAATGTCCCACATGGCCCAAAAATGTCAAGCTGGTAATTAAACCATTTAATCTTGCACTTATTTTCATAAACTTTCATGACTCCATATGTTTTTGAGTATTTACTACAGTATTCATTACTACTGAGTACTAAAGCAAAGCTTTTTCTGGGATTTCAACTGGCAGCAGTTCTATTACACATCTTGTTTTTCTCCTTAAAGGATCTGCAGTATGTTATAAAGTAGACAAGTCTGTAAGATGCAACACTCTCCATTGTATTATTTATAAGCCAGTCAATCATATGCCCAGCATAATACAAATGACTGAAGCTTGCGCAGATGAGTGAAAATGGATCCAAGGTCTCTTCCACTCAGTGTGGTTGGTTTAAAATTTCATAATGCACATTTGGCACTTCTAAAATGTACAATAAATGTACAATAAATAAAGAAAAAAACACTTTTGATTTTTAGCAAAAGAGTCTAATCGTACTTTAAATTTTGAACTAATTGTGCTCTTTTGTTTAAAACAGATTTCAGTCTGAATGCGTCTTTTCACAGTGTGTTACCTGTGCAGATGAGACCATCATGTTTGTCGCAGTCTCTGTCATCACATTCGCAGAACTCTCCGGACACATACCAGTCCTGGGCCGAGCATATACACTTTCCACAGTGGCAGGAACCTAAGAAGAGATTAACTTTCTTTTCAGCAGAAGTGGACATTTCAGATCCAGAAAGTAAAAATCCAGACCAGGATTTTGTTTCACCCAACCGGGTGAGTACTCTGTGACTGTGACTCTTTATGTTTAACTGGTTGGTTGAATCAAAATCTTGATCTGTATGTTTACCTTCTGCACTTGAAATGTCCATCTCAGTTTTTCAGTCAAAAATAATGTGTCATCCATCCATCCATTCATCCATCCATCCATCCACTCAGTTTATCTTGATCAGAGTCACATATTAACAATATCGTCCATGCTCTACACCTGCTTGTCTTATACAGGGCTGTAGAGGTCTGTAGCCTATCCTGGAAGCTACAGGAGAACCTGGAGAACATGCAAACTCTTCACATGTAGAGTCTGTGCGGAACCTCGGATGCTGTATGTGTGTGTGTGTGTGTGTGTGTGTGTGTGTGTGTGTGGAGGGGGGTGGCATTTTCTTTAAGTAATCTGATGTCCTACCAAAGTCCAAAAACACGTGGTTAGGTGAGTGGGTGACCCTAAATAGCATGATAGAGTGGCGTATTGACCAGATTGTTCCTCGTCCTGTTGGCTTCCTGAGGCGTGTTGCTATGGGTTCGGAGCCAAAAAGAGCCATCACATTTTTTATAGGTCCATATGCACACATGTGACTTGTTAAATGTGTGCACCTTCTCAGTCTGTGCAACACTAAAAGAAAGCAAGAATCCAGTCTGAAAACGCCATGGGCAGGGTAACCAATTCGGGGTGAATTGTAAGTATAGTGAAGATAATTGCACAGCTTATTTAACATATGGGGCAAGATTATCCCAGGAAAACACACTGACGTCTATGGTAAATGTCACAGTCTAATGGAGGAATATATTAGTCTGATAAAGATCCAAATGTTTTGCCAGTAATGTGCCTTCAGAATCTATAAATAGCAGAAATGCAAACATCTGAGGCATCGTACGATGACATCCCATCTAGGGTGTGCCTTGTGGTTCCTGGGAAAGGTGCCAGACTCATCACAACCTGGAACTTCTTTCTTTGAAGGATAGATAGAAATTAGAGTGATGCAGTACATAAGAGTATTAAGGACAGAAGGGTATCAGTTAACAAATAATGAACAAACATAAACTAGTGACCAAAACTGTGGAAACACGTCCGGTTTTTAGAGATTGCCGAACTTTATTTAACTTGCTTCAGTTACTTATTTAATGATATTTATAACATTCTTTGAGTGTTTAAAAGCATTACTGGCAATATTTGTATAGTAATTTTTAAAGCATAACACTAAAAATGCTGTGTTTCCACAATTTTAGTCACTAGTGTATACACAAATGACACAAAAACATATTCTATTATTGCATTCATGTACTGGATTAAAAAATGTCATATTTATGTAAGACAACTACAGTAACACATACAGCCATTTTTATTACTACTCATCCTGTGAAGAGTTATGGTGAACTTGGCCTGTTCTAGGGCGCTCAGGGCATATGGCTCCATCAAAAGGCACACACTCAAGGGCGTCAGTATCAATAAATCACTATGCAGAATTGACAGTGACTTAAATGAAATACTCAATGAAAAGTATACATAAATCCGGACTAGGTACTTTTCTACTTTTTTAATTCAGATTTTACTGATCAAACAATTATACATAAAATATTTGTACTTCAGTTGACTTGAACTGTATCTTTTCCTAGAAACAATTTTAAGAACGGCAGACAGAAAAGCATCAATTTACAAGAAAAAGAACTGGATTTCTGTGCATCCTCAGAGTTGACCAAGGTCTTAGAGAATCTATGCAATCTCTGTTACTCCAAACGAGCACAGTATGCACTGGGATCAGGTTTGTCTAATCACATTGTGTCGTGTGCCATTGAATAGCCTAGTCTATCATTATTTACCATTATTTTGTCACTTTGAGATGGGGGAAGGCTGGAATTTGCTGTCAAGTCATCATTAATTAGAGCCAAAATGACTGCCTTGGATGTTCCAGTGCTAATAAGCGTCCTGCTTTATCCTGCAGGTCCTGCGTCAAATGGATCTTTGTTTTGTCGCAGCAGATGCATAGTGACCAATGCTGAATACCTTAGGACCTTTATCACAGGCAGTCCTAAGAATATCCCTGACACTATGCATTTAATCCTCTAGCTGAAACATGGCTGTGTCCTCCTATTGGAAGACCACCCACTCACTTAATGTGCAAGTGGTGCAAGGCAAAGAGTGAGGGGGCTGCATATTGTGGGTAACGTTAATTAATTGTGAATCATTAGCATGTTTCATGTTGTTATTCTTTGTCGCATAATGTTTGGTCATAAATAAAAGCTGTATAAGCTCTTGTCTGCTGAGTATTATTGTTACATGCTGCTAGCACATCAGTAAGGTTCCTCGTTATGGAAGGTGAAGGTGAACGTGGCGGATGAGGCAGCCCAGAGAGTGACGGAATTCAGCTTAGAGGGAAGGACTGGTGGTGCCTGTGCAATTTGTCATGTGTGGCTGCTTTTGTTTTCATAATGACCTGCACACGCCCCGAACGTGTGCACCATTTATTTCACGTGGACATTTACTACACATTCACTAAGTATACTGCATGCAGTTACCAAACGAACCTTGCTTTGTGTTTAAGGCGGTCAGTGCTTTTTGTCGTTTTGAGAAATGCTAATCATACAACCCTGGAACCCAGAATGCTTAGAAAGAACTCAAAAGCATTAATATCTCATTAAGGATGGTTTTTCCATTAAATGTGGAGGGCAGAAGGTTTGACTGAAACAGCGGCAATGACTAATGTTTCCACATACTTTTAGTACTTGTAGGTTTTTAGGAAATTGCCAGCTCCAAGGGATGCTCATTTACACATCCTTTGTAATATGTGCACATTATAGTCCTTTAGGTAGCTTGGCTGGATGCACATCTGCAGCTTGGGGAGCTGCTTCTGCTCTCTTACCTCTGCCTGTGCACATCACGCCGTCGGATGTCTCACACAGACTTTTGCTGTCTGCGTCAGTCATGTTGCAGCTCCGTGGGAATTGGCAAAACTTTCCGAACCAGCCATCGCTGCAGATGCACCGACTGCAAGAGCAGAAGCCGTGACCTGGGACACAGAATCCAGGATTACTCCATATATCTAATCATCTCACACTTTTATCGAAAGCAAATTATAGTAGAGGGAATGGTTACAATTTATGTCCGCTCCCTGGGGTTTGAACATACGACCTTGTGGGGTTAGTGCAGTGCTCTTGTTGAGTTACAGGAGCTTTTTGTCCATTGCTGCATGTGGACTCCTTTTGTACTTGGTATTACTAAAATCATACAATCAGTGTTGTATTATTCGTGCATCTGATGGACTGTTCATAGCAGCTTCAGACACTTTACTGTGTAGATATGTAACTAGACGGTAGGGTGTTAATGGAGTTATATTGTGTTAAGGTGCTGTCAAGGCTGAATGGTCATCTGGCATACTGGACATTTTCCTGGTGAGCTGAGGGGTATGTAGGCAGCCCTAGGTACCATCAACCAGTCCAGCCAGTATGATTAGGGTTTGCAAGGTCCAAGCTGAGCAATGCATTTATATTTGTTACCATGAAAATAATGTTAGGATGTAAGATTTTATTTTATTTAAACATTATAGTAATTTATTATGGTTTTCATTTCCATCTTGTAGTTACACCATATGGGTATCAAAGGTAGAAGCTGAAAATCTGATTTTTGTTTCATTAAGGAATAATCTGTGTTGCTTGCTGAAGGGTCATATATGCCTATCCTATCATACAATACTTTGGCAACTTCTAAGAACTCTAAAATAAAGGTGGTGCGCAAAAGATTGTGTTGATATATTGTAGAACACGCAATAAATATAAGAAACACTGGAAAGCCCTGAAGAACTTAACACATAAATGAAGGAGAAAATTGGAAATAAAAAAAGTCTAAGAACAATGAGTCGGTTGCAATAGTGTATTGTATACAACCAGGTAGTCTGAACCTGGTAGTTTTGATAGGTAGTCTTGTAAATTTGAAAAAAAGTTAAAATTATTGCTATAAATCGACTGAATTCACAACTAAGAAGTTTGCACATGGAGACCTGCCATACATTTTTCTTAGCAATAAAGATATTTTTATTAATAGTAACAATGAAAGTTAAATGTAGAAAATATTGTTGGAAATTATACAGTATATGTATAATAACATTTTTTGCCTATAAAATATATGACAGTGATACATCTTTATGGTTGCCTGGCTTCTACACATGCCAGTGTATTGCACTGTACAGTTAAGGAAACTAGGGAAATATAATTGCAGTGATGTCTTTCTCTGTATTCAGCAAAAGCTGTGAAAATGTACAGAAAGTGCTGGAAGGTTAAAATGTTCCATGTAAGAAGATGTACTTTTTGAGTTCAAACACACCCACTGTCAAAGCAATCATTTCAAGTCTCACATTTTAGTTCATGGAACTTATTTTTCAATACACTTTATTAGACATTTTGAAAGGTTTAGAGTACTACTGTTTAAGCACAAAACACATAAATTAGTCAAAAAAGATTTTTCCGATGCCATTTTGTCTGATCTGTGGAGACAATGCTAATGACTGCACTGACTGAGTTTCATCGCTATATACAGGAAGATTCAATTTTGCTATAAAATAAATACTCTGGTGAATATGATGTCCAGCTCATCACTGCTTTTATCAAAAATGACCTGACACAGTCACTACATACATATTCATCCTTTGACCTCTTTCACTTTTGATTGAATTTTCTAAGTGCTTTGCGACAAACTGAAAGCAAATGGTGGCTATTTTCATTTACAGTAAATTTAATACATTTCTAGAACTTTTTATTTAAATAAAACAAAAAAAGTGTTTGTCATGCTACACATACAGTATTATGGTGGGTCAGCGCACTGTAATGATTCCTCGGGCCCCTAAGTGACAAGGGCTCCCAAAAATAGACTGTTCCTGACTTATGACTGAGCTCAGTTCCGACAGACAGGTCGTACATCAAAATGGACGTACATCAGAATAGGAAAATTGGACAGACTTTTAGGCATGAGAATGAGGCTGGGAGATGTGTGTAAGCCTGGGATGCTCACAATGACATACAATACAGTAATTCCTACAGCAGGTATTGTACAGTGTGCACTAGCTAGCGTAGCGCTAACGGGTGCACAACCGGGCAAAATTTTTTATGTTTGGTACCTCAAAATTTTTATTTTGATCCTATTTGTTGACAGAGTACAGCTGGGCATATATTTCACCGTTGTTCATATTGCATCAATGCATGTATGCATCATCAGCAACACGTCCACGTGCAGACTAATACCATAAAGCAGGGAACAAAATCCAATGCTGCTGTTTTCCAACAAGTACATACAAACAGTCAGTAAGATACAGTAAATAATACCATTTCACTTGACCCCCACTAGGGCAGAGAGTAGAAACCCATAGTGTTACAAAAGAAGTAGAGATAAGCCTCTAAAATATACAATAAAACATTGTAACATGCAAAATCACAACTGCAACTGTTCCTTCGTACTATGCCAGAACAAGTAGCACTGTTCTTTATGGATAGGATGGAAATGATGTCATTGTCATTCATCAAAGTGTACAGCATCCATATATATTTCAATAAAATACTTAAACCAGACTCAATCAGTGATGCAGAGACAGAATCAGGGCACTATTAAAGCAAGTTCAGATTTATTTTTTAAATTTTTAAAAAGTTTTCACTGCCAGATTCAGACTAATTATGTCAAACCATTTAGATACTACATTTTCTGGATGGACAGCATAAACAAATAATTTGATCACCCATCCTCTGTGAACATTTCATTTCCTTGGAACTGTGGCACACAGCCCTTTGAATAAGCTGCACCTGGCGTGTCTCATTATATAGGCAATGTGATGTGCACTGCTGTACATTAGCATGCAAATACTGATATTAGTTAATATTACATTGTGATTGGCTCGTCTCATGGGCAGATCTGGTGGAATGAACAGGATTTGAACTACAAAATCCCGTTTTATAACAATATAAATAATGTGCTTTGTTCTACCTCACAATAATGCATTAAATGCATTCACCTTTCCACGGATGATGTTCATTATATATAATCAGCAAACCTGATACTAATTAAGATTTTTTTCTTAGTTCTTAATGATAAAGAGCCTTAAGTCTCTCTGAACAGGTCAGCACAGAGGCCACTTGGCCTCAAAGCACAAGGTCTTTTAGTTGCCTGTGCTTTGGTCAGCAAATCCTGGCAATTAGATGGCGTTAAGTTCTAATTCTCGTGTGATGTTTGCCCTTTCTTCTGTCCGGTAAGTAGATTTGTGAGCCAGACCAGAAGTGAGATGACTCAAAGTTAAATAAGGAGAAGAGGCTCTGCACATCCTCAGCAGCGGAAGGGACCTTTCCAGAGAAACCCATGGCAAATCAAATGTTTTTCACATCACTCTAGCGAAGGATTATGCAAAAATATATACATATTTAAACTTTAATTTTGGCAGCATGGTCTCATAAGAAGAATGGATGAGTGTTACATCCAGGAGTATTCTACAATACTTTTTGTCCCCTTAAGATAAGAGATATACGGTATTAACTGTGATGGGCCACCATACATTGAAATATTAAAACAAAGAAAAGGGTTTTGAACAAAACTAGGTGGGAATGTTCAGTGAAAGAAGGTAATATGGTAATATCATTTAAAATTTATGTCTTTTTTGCATTTTTAGCGGCAATTTTCAGTATAGACAGTATAGCCCCCCCTCCACCCCCCTCCTCCCCAGCTATAATAGCCCATTATAATAGGGAACTGTTAATTAAACATCTTAAATTTGGCAGATTGATTCTGTGGGGCGATACGGTTCACCCTCCCAATCGGCCAGTTTCACTGACTGCACTTTCACCCCTCATCCTAATCGATAAGTTTTACCACTAGCAACCTATGCTTTGATTAGCATATTGTTCATGGCCCGTCATTTTTAATTCCTCTCCCTACCCATGTCAGTCTAAGGCGCCCAAGAGCCCTGCAATGCCTAATAGTGCCACGAGGCATACACACTTATTTAAGATCTTACGTCTTATAAATCTGACCTTGATCTCATTACAGTCTTTCAGTATATGACGCGGACTAATCCAAATGGCTGAAACAATAATGCAATATTATCGGTACCCATTCTAATAACTGAAGTGTCTAATAACTGATTGAAGTGTGTGAAAGTATTTTAATGCAAGGAAGCTGAAAAACGTTTGAATAGATACCTTGAACTGCGAGAATTTATTTACATCTGGATGGATCATGATAGAGAAACTGAGGATGAAAACACCAGGTTGTTATATAGTTGTGTGTGCAGCCTGCCAGCCAGGCTGGCCGCGATTCGGACCACATGCCTCCAGGGTGCTGTCTGGGCTGCATCAGCACCTGTCACAGGCGCTCCTACGGCCCTCAGAGAAAGGGCTGTCCGGGAGCTTCCTGGCGTGCAAAGAAAATGCAGGTGATAGGATGGCTTTGTGTTTGTGAAAAATGCCCATGGAGATGGTGGTGTGACCTAAAGGGAGCACAGTGTCTGCTTTCCAATATTCAGCCGTCACTCATCCTGGAGAGACTATCAAGCTGTGTCATTATACTTTTTATAATTTCTATTATTTGACCTGTACATTGTTTTCAATTTTCATTTGAAATATAGTTTCATTTTAGTCAGTCTTTGGTGTGTTTTTATTAATTTCAGCGTTAGTTGTAGTAATTTTGTTTCTAGGGATAGATGGAGAGTTGAAGAGCTATTTTATGTTTCTGATCTTTAGAGACTCCTGTGTGAAATTCACACTTAACATTATGTACGGATGTCCTCAAAATGGGAAAAACCTGTTTCCAGATGCGGTCATCTAAAGGCTACATATGCTGGATTGTGTTTTCTCCAACACAAAACATCAGCTAAAGAGTTTTTAAAAGCTGAAATTATTCGATGTTTGTTATTTTATTTCAGCTACTGTAGTTTCAGAATCAATATTTATAGTTTTGGTTATTGTCATGTTTGTTTTTGTTAATGATAGCAACCCTGCTGCCTTTTAAAGAAACAGGTAATATTTTAGATGTCTTTTTAAAGCAAAATAAATACACAGAAAATGCAGGACTAGAGACAAATAGAAGGGCAACGTAGAGTCAGATGATGACTAAAGCTTAAACCAATTATACTTAATAAGATATAATATCATTAACATAATGCTTTACATGACACTATGTAAAATATAATAACACACAAAAATTAGGTTTACATTTAAGAGCAATTGTGTTCAAAAAAGTTACTTCTAAAACTCAAAATAAACAAAATTACAGCATCTAATTAGAAGATTCCTCTGACAGGATAGGCTTGTACTGATTCATATAATCATTTTTTTTTTTACCAATATGTGCTTCTTCCTGAAGAGTATGCATTAAGTCTGCAAGACATATAATCTGGTTTAACTATAGCCTGCTCTATAATTAAGGAAAAAGTGAAAAGAGGAAACAATTTGACTCCACAGCAGTTAAAGGTGCATCCTTCATCCACACATTGTAAGTATGACCCAAGTAAGACATGACCCAAGAGCCTGTGATAAGCCCCTTTCCGAATATACTGGCTACACGGTGATGCAAAGAATGAGACTGACCACCACAGACATTGCCTTCCATGTCCTCACACTGGCGGTCATCACACTCGCAGTTCTTGCCGTGGACCCTCTTGTCCCCCAGAGGGTGACAGGTACACTGACCACACTGGCACTGTCCTGCAACACAAAGGAAACGGTCATATTGAATCCTGCTAAAGGACAGCAGGTCCAGTTTCTGGGCCTCCACTGTCCTCAAATGAAACACAATAACACACTTAACTTTGTCTAGCATTTGCTGGACATCCAAGTCCACTGTGTTTGACAGAAGCCTTTTATAAACAATTCACAAGTTCGAAATTTCTGGGGGAGTTTTATCACGACATTATTCAGAGTACAGACCCTCCACTACTTATGGACTTTCAAGAAATGCGAATGATGAGGACTCAAAGTCCAAATTGTGTTCCTTGGGCTCCCGTTTTCTACGGAAGTTCTAAGCGGCCACGTATTATAATTTTTTTCCGTCTTGTTTTCTCGTGATCACGTCTTATTTTTCTCGTGATCTCGACATAACAAAAGTTGTTTTCTTGTTATCACGTCTTATTTTTCTCGTGATCTCGACATAACAAAAGTTATTTTCTCGTTATCACGTCTTATTTTTCTTGTGATCTTGACATAACAAAAGTTGTTTTATTGTGATCACGATTTAATTTTATTTTCTGGTCTCAACTAAAAACTACGGAACTTCCGTTTAAAAAAAACCTTTTCTCACGACCTGTGATTAGAAGTTTGGATGGATGAAGGGATTGATAGATGGATGGATATGCATTTTACAAGTCTACTAAAGAAAAACCCCTTGTGTAAATTGTCTTTGCAGATATTACCAACTCACTATAATATTCATATTTTGTGTTTTGTGTCAAAACATATATTGTCTTCGACAATAAAGTTGCAGACCTGCCAGCCTCCTTCTCAAGTGTCGAACACTTATTTGTAAGTTGTCAATGACTGATACAGTAGACACAGAGCTATTTTAGTTTGAGTAAGTCCCTGATCAAAGTAAAAGCGAATACGATCATCCATCATGCAGCGATAATGCTGTCTGGTGTTCTTATGCCGGACACGCAAAGAAAATTAGGTCGTGATAACGAGAAAACAACTCTTGTTGTTATGTCGAGATCACGAGAACATTGTCGTGATAACGAGAAAACAACTCTTGTTATGTCGAGATTACGAGAAAATTAAGTCGTGATAACGAGAAAACAAGACGGAAAAAAATTATAATACATGGCCGCTTAGAACTTCCGTAGTTTTCTGCTTGCAACATCAGTTTTTTTTTCTGCATCCCAATTTCGCCTAGTGTGACTTCTGGCCGCTACTCCCGCCATGCAGCAGCGTAGCATGCGAACTCCCAGCAACCTAGTTCTTAGGACTTGCATATACCCTTAAATGATCTTGCATGATGTGACGACTTACAAACATTTCAAGTTACGAATGGCCGTTCAGAACGTAACTCGTTCGTAAGTAGAGGAGTATCTATATATGTGCTATACACATACGTACAATTAAGGGCAATGTAATAAAAGTAAACTAGATCTCCTCACATGAGGTACCAAAAATAAGTTTGTCACAGCATTTGAAAGTTTCCCAATTCTTCCCTATATACCACCTTGGTGTACCAAAAACGGAGTGTTCACCTTACTCCAGCGCTGAATGATAGAAGTGTTATAAAATAAAATATACTAAAACAATATGTAACAGTTTTCTGCTCTGGGCTTCTTTGAGGCACATTGAAAAAACATTTTGGCACAAGCACTGTACAAAAATAAATTGAATTTTCTCAGCATGATACACTATCAAAGTAAGGTTTAACAACTGTAATAAAAAAAAAAATTATAAAAGAACTATCTAAAATGAAGCTGAATGGGGGAAAAATGGAAATCAAAATGAAGAAGATGGAGAAGAAGGTATAGAGGAAATATCAATAACTGGGTAGCTGGGTATAATGCTGAATAAAATACACCCTGAAATTATGTATGGTCATATTTATAGGACTACATAAAATGTCTGAGCGATGGTTTGGAGCTTCTAACAGAACTGGATGCCCGGCAGTCTTGGTATACATGAGCCAGAGAATCTGGCCAGTCTGTTTGCACTATGTCTATCACAGAAACCACAGCTCAACTTCAAATTCCACTGGTCTTTACCAATGGAGCTCTCTTGACTGGCACATCAGGCTACACATAACCCCCTATTGTATCATGTAAGATTAACTTCTGAAATAGAATACTGTTTATAACAATTCTGTTTATAACAATTTCTGAAAATTTCCATCAGAACCTGACAGTGTGAGTGAGCAGGCACATCATTAATTAGGGCAATTTTAAAATGCACCCCCCATAAACAAACAAATAAATAAATGTGTGCACTACTTTAAATAAGAAACAGCGAATATAAAGATTCCTTAAAGTATATTTGGTAACGCTTTACATTAACTACCCCTAACATCATGTATGTATACCTTAACATTCTGACATCTCTTCACAACTGTAATATATACTAATGACAAACATTATATAATAACATTATTATTCTATAATCATGCAATGTTTCTTATTAATGTATATTAAAGCTGTTAAGGGACGTCAGGATGTTAAGGTGTACTCCCATGCTGCTTATCAATGTTCTATGAATGCATTACGAATGCATCATGAAGGTGCACTTAATGTCAAATGGTTTAGGATGGTTTTTCTTTTGAACCGTGAACAAAATCTGACCTTTTTCATGGCTTCAGTTTACACATCTGGAATCAGTTGAAATGCACTTCTTACTGCCACATGTAGTAACCTAATTACTTTAGGTGAGCCACAGAGACCAGAAACACCAACAGCACATGACCTTTTAGCACACCTCAGCAGCCATTCATTTAACCTTCGCCGAGTTCTGATGCTCAAAGCAGAATTCTCATTCTACACAGGTATACTAGTGAATTTACTCTACTAGTCATTTATCCTGGATTATCACCCACAGTTATCTCTCGGACTACATTCACGGCGCTACATGACTGTTGCATCTCGCTGCCAATTGACTATATCGCAAAGTGAAATTTGTAGTAGCAAGGTTATTAGGTAAATTTATGATGAATTATTTAGTCTTGTTAGACGTTGACTTGCCTACCTGAAAATGCACAACTCCTGGTAAAGTGCCTCTTCCAAGCAAAGACACCAGGGACTGTGATCACACTGACATCAGCTCTCATTCATCTGCTCCTGCCGTGAATTATGGAACATTGCATTCCAGGGAGCTGTACTTGGAATGTGTCCCTGACTATAACTAAATGGTACCTTAATGTAACGATGAAGACTTTTGATAGATTACCCAGAGTGTCATTATATAGGGTATGTGACTCTGTTGTAGATGAGTGGTTGTATGGAAAATGGAAGGATAATTTAAGGAAGTGTGGGTTTCCTGGGACTGGGTGAGAAGTAAGCCCATGACTTGTCTGTTGTACTCAGTCTTTATACAGGATTGAGATCCGTTTCTTTGAGGACCAGTACAAATGCCCAGGTATTGATAGCCACAGATTGAGCCCTTCCATAGTCCAGTGACTGTTCTGATTTTAAGTGCATGGTTCTGTTCATCATTCCATCTTGAACAAAAGTTATAAATGGATGTACAGTGCTATATAAAGTGTTAGGCAGCCAAAAGAGAATATGTTTAAACCTATCCGTGCAGTATGTGTACGTATTATAGTTTTATACCAACATAAATATAATAAAAAAATAATATCCTTTGGGGTGCCCAAGAGTTTTTCACAGAAACATACAAATACACTGATGTTTATATATATATATATTTCAATGAATGGTTTATAATATGGTTGTCTGTTGTTTTAAGGTATTATTAAACATAGAACTTTAGAGACAAAACTACTCAGAAACACTTTCTCTCACAGAACGGCATTTTAGAGTTAGATATAAATGAATATCTATTCAGAGTGCTTGGCAATTCACATAATTACACAGAATTGTCTTTCACTGACAGAGCAACACTACACGAGCAGCTGAGAGGCTTGTTCTTTTGCTTCCATATCATCAAAGTAATCACACTCATTGTGCCAGAATCCCAACTAGCAATGGTAATTAGAGCCTTTCAGCACGTTGAAAAGAACCTCCTGCTGCAGAATCCAAGTTGTTTTCCTGCCCATTAGGGTCACCATAGTAACACTGCCAACATGAAGTCTTTGTCTCAGTTGTCAACATAATCCACTCATAGTTAGTCAGCTATGGCAGGACAGGAGAGTTAGACATGTTTTACAGGCAGGTACAAAGTTAATGTGGAAAATGCTATGATAATGACATTGCCATTGTTGTAATTACGCTCTTCCAGGATTTAATGTTCCAAACATGAAAAAAAGAAGCGCATGTTGCCGGGTTTGATAAAAACGGCTAGGTTTCTATCTCGTATGTCAAGCATAAAGAGATAATACCTGTATACATTCTCAACATTATGAAAATGGAAATTAATGTTAATAATCCAGAATTACCAAAGGAAACCATTCAATTTTAGGAATTCTTGTCAAGGTTTATTTAAAAGGCTTCTTTAAGCTGGGGTGCCCCAAATACCCGCAGGCTCTGGTGGACAGGCTGTTGTTGATTCCTCTATGACAAGTTGATCTTGAAAATTAATTTGCAGGAAAATATCAGCTGCACTGTGGATTTAATCACAAATTAGTATATGCATTTCCAGATTTACTGTTCCCAGATTTACAATTCACATTGAATTGGTAGAGCATTAAAATGAGTTGCATACCGCTATGGGATAATTATCCTCATGCCCCCCACCTCGCTTCACCGTTTTTAGCTGTCATTTTCTGACTCCCATCAGTGCATAGGCTACAGGCAGACAGAGAAACAACCTATGTCTTTCTGCCAACCTCCCAGACTGCTTTCCGTATAAGGCCACCTGCTTGATCCTGCTGCCATAGCAACAAATGATGTCACGACATATTTAACTCATCAATTAACTTTCACCTTGCAATGGCCCCTTCTAACGGGGACTCTATTTACTTCTACTTGGATTATTTTTTTCTATTTTAAATTATAAGATTTTCCATGAAATACAAAACAAAACTACAGTAAGAGAAAAAATATATTGTAAAGTATCAATGTCCTGCTATAGTACATACAGTAATATTGAACATAATATTCATATTCTTATACAGTAATTTCAAATTCTTAGACTCAACAATTCCCATTACTGTTACATTTTAATCTTTTTTTTTGACAATCCAAATAATCTTAATTTCAAATATCAACCTTCCAGCCACAATCTTGCATTGGGAAAGCTTGGACTGAAGGTTATTTATAATGTATTTTTCCCATGTTTGACTATGTGGGTAATGAATGAAACATGATAAATATTTGAGAATTGCTACATATAGATAAGGTGATGTTACAGTACTTGCATACAGATTATTTGAGGTAATTCTACTTGAACCTTTGTTTCTCTATCCGTGTGTTCTCTGTTACCGTTTTTTCTGTTCAGGGTCACAGGGGGTCTGGAGCCTATCCCAGAGACTACAGGAACAAGGCAGGAAACAACCCAGGGCACAGTTACACACCATTCACACCTATGAGCAATTTGGCAACTCCAATTAACCTCACCATGGGAGGAAACTGGAGTACCAAGAGGAAACCCCATGACTACAGGAGGACAACATGCAAACTCCACACACATGGAACCCTGGCAAAGCTGTGAATCCCAGAGGCCTCAGCCAATAGCACAGTATCACAGGGGGTGCTAGGCTCTATCCCAGGCAGCACAAGGTACAGCCTGGTCAGGATGCCTGGAGATTGCACTTCACTTATTATGGCCAATTCAGGGATGCCTATAACCCTGATTTCATGTGTTTGGAAATCATATGGAAACCTGCACAGCAAAATTGGAACAAATCCCACACAGACAGAGTGGAGACAGGTTTCAAAATCCCAATTCTGGATGCAAGAGGCAACAGTGCTGCCCACTGAACCAATACCCTGTCCAACTTCATAAACATCATGTATAAAACCAAACACACATGAAATTCCCATGATTCTCAGCTTCTACCTATTGACCAAATTGAGGATATTATGCCATGTTACAATATAACAAATCAGGAATGAAGCAAACCAGAACGCCGCTTAACTAAGGACACAAATACCCTTAAACCGAGACAATCTTCGTCATAGGATGTAGATTACCACTGGGTATCAGTGCAGTCTCACATCTCCAAAGTTACGGACTTGATTCCCACATGAAGCCTACAGCTGCCTTAGACTAATGTGCATATTTTATAAATGTCCTTTTTCTTACTTATAAGATATTCTTGTGGACTTTTCTTCTCACTGTATGTTGATGATGCACAGCATAATCGCTGTATTAAATTTCTGTTGAGGTTTTGCCTCCACTTTTTTTATATTTTGATTGTTCTGCCATGGAAAGTCAAAGTGAACAATGTCCTACTATGGTTAGATGGCCAACCATCTGGTTTCTGCTAATGATAGAAGATTTTAAGATAACTGCTACTTCTTCAACTATATCAAAAGAACGAACAACTGAACGCTCAGAGGAAATGAATGATCGGTGATGAGGGAGTGAATCACTTTCGTTTAGAAGTTGTGTATTGAAAGATAGACTATTCACCCAAATGTCAGCCAAATGTTATCTAAATGGTTGTAATGCACAGCAAAATGATGCACAATTTCTGTTCTTCTGTACTGTATGGCTGTTCCATACACTACAAGATATAAAGGTTTCCCGTCTCAACACAATTTTCACGAAAGCACAAAAGAAATTGTATTTACCCATCTTTTAAGCTTGCAAAGAACACACAGTGCATACACTGTATAACAAATTGAAAGTATGCAAAGGAAAGTATCAGTTCAACGGTATATTCGCAATGTGTGGATTTGAATATCTGCCTTTTTACTAAAAAAAAAATGGGTCCTTCATGGCTCCACTGTCCAATTCTGCACTGGTTCTCATTCTATATTTTATTCTATTAAGCACCCAACAGACATTCAATTACACAACTGTTTAGATGAACCTGCTGAGTAAAATTTTCCAGCAAAACCAATTTAAAAGGTTATATTTAAATGGGCATGTTATCTGCTGAATGTCAAACTTGTGAAAGGTAAGGGCTAATAAAAGTTATTCCGGCAGGTTTACATCTCTGTCACTGTGGATTTTCTCCACACAGTTGCCAGTGTTAGGTGACATTTAGTTGACTGTTAAGTGACTTTTCTCTATTAGGTAATCACTATTCCATTTTCTTCAGTGGTAAGGAGAGGAGAATCAGATTAGGTAACTGGAAGAGAGTGATTGCAATCAGCCATTATTCAAATCATTTAGGTTTTAATAGATTGCTAATAATCACAAAGCGCATATCTTTCTGCCAGGCAACATCTGCAAGTTGATTTATTTTACTTTAAATAATGTCTCTACCCTACCTACCCATAGCAAGCAAAGGCCAACAACAGAAAGATTAAAAAATTAGACAAAGATCCTTTCTGTCTTTCGTCCATTTTTCGGTTTAACTCATGGATACTTTCAAAGCAAACATAGACGATGGAATAAGTATGTAGTACTGGATCTAAACCAAAGGCACAATGCCCTTAAATATACATACTGTAAACATTAAACATGATGCATTGTAAATTGTGTAATTTTATTTATTGATGAAATATGATATGTATATGTATGCCATTGTTGTAAAGAAAAATACTTTCATTTGGATAAGCCATAACAGACGTTTCAAATTGCTGATGCTTACCTAAACGTAAGAGTGAATAGAATGAAGAAACAGGAAGCATTTCACACACAAATATTCCTAATCAGACTATTTTTCCCTTCAAACATATGTACATATTTGTACAACCCCCCCTTCTCTTGAACAAACCCCCCCCATCTCTCACACTCTGTCACACATTACTCACTAACATTCTATGTAATACTCACACTTTAAATGATAATAATGGTAATGATACTTTACTAAACCAGTAGCATTACTATAGGACAATTACTTCAGACAGCAAGTACATAAAATGTAGTCAATAAATATATTTATGTTCTGTCTGAATAATAGTCTCCAACTATTATGATTATAGAAATATTTGTGGGACATTTACCAAAAATCTAGCAAATCCTGCCTATTCTTTCATAGCCAATATGTGTTTGGTATACTAAAATGTAATTTCAAAAAACAAAAAAACAGAATCAGAAACATCTCAGGCATCAAAAACAGTATTAACCTTAATTGTATCTTATACCTCATTTTCTGGGAACATGTCAGCTCATCATACAGCTGATTCCCCTTCACTTACTGTCATTGGTTGGTTATTCCATTATTAAAGTTACACTTGGTAACACTGGAAGATCTTTACTCTCCTTATGCATTTCTCTAGTACGAAGCAAGTCTTCAGGGTGTTTTGACTCCGACTGACTTTTCTCTTGCTAGGTTCTGACACATTTTGTGTAGCTCATATTTCAATATAAATATGACCAGAAACTCTTTAGTTATGTCCAGTTAGTGGTTCAAGCTCTTGGCCTCACCTCTATGATGTACCTTTGTCTGGTACACTGTGCTGTGTGCAGTAAGCTCTAGTCCCTGCTGTCACCTTCACCTGCATAAGTGGTTGGAAGAAGGATATAGTTCAATGTAGTCAACCAACTTATGCAGACAGTGTCTGGTCATACAGGTCACCTAGTCACATAAAACCACTGTACCAACTCTGGTTAATCCAGTCTGCATGGTGCTGGGTCACACCAGCCCTGACAACACAGAATAAGAGGTGAGTAACTCATAAATTCACATCATTATCTTACCGACTTCAGCGCTGTGCCCATACTCCAGACACTCAGACAGCCACTATCAGTAATTATACAGCACACCAACTAACACACAAAGAACTGCAATGACTAATATTACTAATATTACTTCTAGACCTCAAAAAGCAAAGTGCAGTTAATTATTTCCCTCCATGATCGGGTTCTTTTCCTTCCAACATGTCACAGATCTGACCTGGCTAATACTGCATAGTAACAAAGAATTAGTGCTGCAGTCTCAGATATTATCACTCATTTAAAAAAAAACATCCATCCATCCATCCATCCCATCCACTGCTTATCCTGGGGAGGGTCACAGGGATACAGGGATATGTTTTTGTAGCACCTAAAATTACAGCTTTACAGCTTTCTGTACCAGCTCTCTGGCTATCACTTGAGGTCTGGAATCATTGTCCTTTACGTAACATTACTTACACTCAGCTGTAAACCTTGTTGTATGGTGGAGCCATATACTGTACAGGTTATTCTCAGGCCTTCTATATGGAGACTCTTTCCAATAACTTTGCTTGCACTGAAACTTGGTGAAGCCTATGTTGGTGCAAAGTGTGGTGAAGAGGCCCAGGGTATTTACCTCTGCCGGAGCACGGCATGATGGACGTCCCCTGACACCGCCTGAGACTGGCCTCAGGGGACAGGTGACATGAGAGCGGATGCTCGCATTTCTTCCCAACCCAGCCGTCCGTGCAATCACATCTCCCACAGTTACACTGTCCATGACCTTCACTCCGCAGAAGGAGAGCGAGGGAAAAAGAGAGAGATAAAAAAAGGATTGATTGTCCACCAGCTACAGAGCTGACAGCCCTGCAGACTTATGGCTGGCTTCAGCCATGTCTGTGTGAGTGGCTGCAAGAGAATTAGGCTTCACCTATGATCTTCAGTAATGGGCTTCTATGACGATTATGGGATTGATGGGGGGTTATATTTTAAGCTTATTAGACGTTACAGAAATCCCCCAAAGGAATATCTGGAAATCTGGATTACAACTTGCAATATTTGATGATGACACAAATTCACAAACATAATAAAACAAAAAGCTTGTTATCACAGATGCAATATTCATACTACTTGCTTTCTCAGTGCTTAATGGGAAGCACACTTGTATTTGAAAGATTGCAGGTTCGAATCCCCAACCAGCTTGGCACCATTGAGACACCCGGAGCAAGGTTCCGCCCCCAAGCACTACTCCCTGGGTGCTGAGTTAGCTGCCCCCTGCTATGTCCCATATGGGTTAAATGCAGAGGACACATTTCATCGTTGTGCGCTGTGTGCTGTGGTGTGTCAACAATGACAGTTAATCTCTAAATTCTATATATATGCCATAATTTACATTTATTTCAAATTAGTGTACTGTCTAAATCATTTTAATTAGAAAATGTATTCAAATACAACACAGAGCAGTATAATTCCTCTGAATATTATTTCTAATGACTGTTTTACTTCATGCTTTTTTGTTTAAGAGTTAAACTAATTAATTTAATTAACCCCTACCCAGCCTTAACCTTAACCATACAGTAAGTAACCAGACTTTTAGCATTTTTACTTTTTTGTTTGCATTCACAGATCTTTGTGGGGACCTGAAAAATGGTCCCTACATAACAGTAATAGGTTATTATTACATTGTGAGGAACATTGTTTTGGAATAACCAAGATATTAAAAATGTACTGTAAATTCTTTAACAGGCAATTTCTTCTCTGTTCTCTGGAATTAAAACAGAAATGTAACTTGTGCAAAGAATGATTTCAAGGTCAGGAAGTTCAAAAACAATGTATAGGATCTGTGTCCCATAATGCAAAGTGTGCTCTTTATTAGGAAAAATGATTTAAAATGAACATTGTAATTTTAAATTTGAAGAGAAAGCAATGCATTGTGTTACTGGCAGCTCAGAATCAATTGTGTTTAATGTATTAAACACAACGGTTTGTGCAAGCGAATGTCGCAAATGGATTCACGGGTGGACTGCTCATTCTGAAATTTACATCTACATTTATTTGGCAAATGGAAGTGTCCACCCCCTTACCAGAGCAGAAGTCGTCTGAGTATCTGTCATATACTGAGTGACAGCTCCTCTCGTCACACTCACAGGTCTCTCCGTGGATGTCCCCCCACTCGCCGGAGGGATCCACGTCGTAACAGGTGCACTCCCCACAGATGCAGGTCCCTGTGGACATAGAGGGCGCCGGTAAGAAATGCACATCGAGTTGCCACTGCGCAGCTGCCCTCTCTCCATAAAAAGTCTGTGTCTTTCCAGGTAAGCTGATATAATATCCTTGGTGTTGATATTATATTGAAGCCTTATTGATCGGTATTCTGTTTCTTTCATGACCAGAAGCCACAGGATGCTCTACTTCTGCAATCCATTGCATGAGTGTTCTTTTATTTTTTCTGCTACACAGCTGATTTTGGATTTGCAAATAAGATTTGGGAAGTTGCAAGTAGGAAACGATAAAATGCCCTACAAATGACCCAATGTCACAATGTCAATATATTTTAATGAAAAATGTCAGATAGACTTCTGACAAAACATTCATTCATTTCCCATAACCTTTTGTCCTATGCGGGGTTGTGGGGGTCTAGAGCCCAAAAACAACAGGCACAAGGCAGGGAACAACCCAGGATGGGGCACCAACCCATCACAGGACACACTCACTCACCAGTCACACACACATTCACACCTATGGAGAGTGTGCTAATTCACCTTAGCACCTTATCATGTCTTCAGACTGCGGGAGGGAAACCAGAGTAGCTGGATGAAGCACGCAAACTCCATACAGCTGGAGCGAGTAATGAAATCCAGATCTCCAGAGGTGTGAGGTGACCACACCACCACGCCACCCCGTGATAAAATCAGCTAATATTTTTTTGAGGAAGGAGTATAAGAGTAAGCAGCAAGCTAATGTACTGAACAGAAAACCAACTGATGTATTGAGAACGGCGCTTCGTTCACAGAGTAGCTCTTAGTGACTAAGGCGGGCGACTTTATTATCAGAATCCTTTCATTTTCCAGGCAAAAGAAGTACAGGGATGTGGTGGGCGTCAAGAGGGATCCACTTATTATATTTTCTTATTTCAGATGAAATTCAGTTCACACTCTCCTATTAATCCAGGTATTAGCACTTGAGGCTGTGGGTGGATTAGAACCTGCTTCTGAAATGAAAATAATCATCGATCCACATGTGCTAAAGTTCTGCTGCTGTGTCTCTTTTGAATTAAAGACCACCAGCTGAATGGGCACCAACTAATCTTTTCTCCCTTTGGTAACTGGGCGTCGGACTCATGTAACGCAAACTTCCAACCATCGGGCTGCTGTGGTAATGGGGTGATGAGCTGCAGCCATGACTGTGGAATTTCTCAGTGACAGGGAAACCCCAGTGCTCATCTAAGGAGGTGGAGTTTGACCTACTTCTGCTGTAACCAGACATGTTCGGGGGGGGGGGGCTGAAACTGCCTTCCCCCTTTGCCTGAACAATTGAAAGTGCCTCCCTTTTCGCATTCTATGTGCCCCTTTTTGACAACCACAATCACACAATATTTGAGCACCCACCCTCCCCAATTCTGTGTCAGTCCCTGTGGTATCATGTGTCCATGAATGCAATTATTTTACATGTACTATGCAGTGTAATTCTGAGTATGACCTACTTCTGCTTTTTTTCTCTTGATATGGGATTAACATAAGCAATGCTTGGTACACAACAAATCATATCTCTTTAACTGTCATTCTCACACTACATATAAATATGTTTGATATTTTGTTAATTTGCTGGAAGCTATTATTGGTACACTTCATGTCCTCTGCTTCACTGTGCCTTTGCAAAAGGCTAAGAGAAAAATAGACTATTTAATTCACCCCAATTATCTACTGGGGTAACTGCAGTTAGAACAGCCTGACAATTCTTTGAGGTAGAGCACA
Source organism: Pollimyrus isidori (assembly GCA_019775955.2). Classification (NCBI taxonomy): domain Eukaryota; kingdom Metazoa; phylum Chordata; class Actinopteri; order Osteoglossiformes; family Mormyridae; genus Pollimyrus; species Pollimyrus isidori. The sequence continues at coordinate 43,250,865 of JABFDZ020000001.1, forward strand.
ATCCTCGTGATTAGTCAAACCCCAAGGTTGGCATGTACATCAGGCTCACAGTTTTGGAGGATACTGCGTCTCGGAATAAGTGGAATGTGATAAGTGAAATGTGTGGAAATGCCAGGTCCAGAATGTAAAATCCAAACCATGATTTAGTTTCAACCAAACAGTTGTGTATAGAGTCAGAATTACAGAGTACTCTACTGTTTGGTTGAGACTAAATCATGGTCTGGATTTTTACTTTTTAGACCTGAAATTTCCACCTCTGGAAATAACTCACAGCAAATTGGAAAATACGCTAGCCTTTTAAAGGTCCATTCAAAATTTTGACATACAAATAGTCAAAGTACACATGTAAGCACAAAAAATATATATCTTTCATGTCAGGAAACCACTATAAAATCATAATCAAAATTAATTTATATAATAACACTCAATTTTCTCATTTCAAGAGACTATAGAGTAATCCTTAAGATCCTCCAGTGTATTAGAAATGTATAATTTCTTGAAACGTCATTGTCCAATTGCTCCAATAATCAAGTCCAAAAAAGTTTCTGAGGAGGTGGTACAATTCGTTCAGATATATTGACACAATCTTCATTTGATGCTATTTTTGCATCTTAGTCTGACAACAGCTCCTAAATTTACAGTGCCTTTTTAAATACGTACCTCGGTTGCTACAAATCTTGCCACCTGGAGATGTGCATCTCCTCTTGCTCTCCCACGGGCTGATGTCACACTGGAATTCACATTTATCGCCATGCCAACCAGCCGCACAGTAACAGTTTCCACAGTAACACTTTCCATGGCCTGAAACCAGAGAGTGAACAGATGAGTTCACCGTTTTTTGTTCCTTTTAGACAGTTTTCCATCTAAGTTAAACCTTCCCAATTGCTGAAAATTTAAGAAAATTATTGTTTGTTTCTCGTTAAGATAAAGGGGACATTTTCCATGATTGTGTTTGTGTTGGTTGCATAAATAATTTCTTCTTAATGAATAAATCCAATAAAAGCATTTTATATAATAAAATCCCAATGTATAAAAGAGCAAAATGGCAAAGCACAAAACCTCAAGGAAGGGATTAGGTGCCATTTATAGGCCAAAGAAAAATTGATGACATTTCATTACATTATTTCAATTTTCATCACAATAATTTAATATATAACCCATTTCATCTTCCCCTCTCCCCTCCTGGAGCCGACACCTTATTGTGGTGGAGGGGTTTGCGTGTTCCAATGATCCCAGAAGCTAAGTTGCCTGGGGCTTTATGCCCCTGGTAGGGTCACCCAAGGCAAACAGGTCCTGGGTGAGGAACCAGACAAAGTGCGGCTCGTCAGACCCTTATGATGAACAAAAACACAGATTCACGTTTTCCCTTGCCTGGACGCGGGTCACCGGGCCCCCCCCCCGGAGTCAGGCCTGGGGGTGGGGCTCAATGGCGAGCGCCTGGTGGCCAGGCCTACAATCATGGGCCCTGGTCGAGCACAGCCCAAACAAGGCATGTGGGTCCCCCTCCAACGGGCTCACCACCTGTAGGAGGGGCCATAGGGGTCGGGTGCAGTGTGAGTTGCGCAGTGGCCAAAGTCGAGGACCTTGGCAATCCGATTCTCAGCTGCAGAAGCTAGCTCTAGGGACATGGAATGTCACCTCTCTGGTGGGGAAGGAGCCTGAGCTGGAGCGCGAGGTTGTGAAGTTCCGACTAGATGTGGTCGGGCTCACCTCGACGCATGGCCTGGGCTCTGGAACCAGTCTCCTTGAAGGAGGTTGGACCCTCTTCCACTCTGGAGTTGCTCACGGGGAGAGGGGCCAAGCTGGAGTGGGCATACTTATTGCCCCCTGGCTGGGCGCCTGTACATTGGGGTTTACTGCGGTGGATGAGAGGGTAGGCTCCCTTTGCCTTCGGGTGGGGGGACGGGTCCTGACTGTTGTTTGTGCTTATGCGCCAAATGGCAGTTCAGAATACCCACCCTTTTTGGAGTCCCTGGAAGGGGTGTTGAAAATCACTCATCCCGGGGACTCTCTTGTTCTGCTGGGGGACTTCAATGCTCACGTGGGCAATGACAGGGAGACATGGAGAGGCGTGATTGGGAGGAACGCTGCCCCCCCGCCATCTGAACTCAAGCAGTGTTTTGTTATTGGATTTCTGTGCTGGTCATGGATTGTTCATAATGAACACCATGTTCAAGCATAAGGGTGTCCATATGTGCCCTTCGGACCAGGACACCCTAGGCCTATTGGTAAAACTTTGTAGTCGTGTCATCGGACTTCCGGCCGCATGTATTGGACACTCGGGTGAAGAGAGCTGTCAACCGATTACCACCGGGTGGTGGGTTGGCTCCACTGGTGGGGGAGGAAGCCAGTCAGACCTGGTAGACCAAAGCATATAGTGCGGGTCTGCTGGGAACGTTTGTCGGAATCCCCTGTTGGGGGGAGTTTCACCTCCTACCTCTGGCAGAACTTCGCCCAAGTCCCGCGGGTGGCGGGGGAAATTGAGTCAGAATGGGCTATGTTCTGCGCCTCCATTGTCGAGGTGGCTGACCGGAGCTGTGGCCGTCAGGTGGTCGGTGCTTGTCGCGGGGCAGAGGTCACTGAGGTGGTTAAAAAGCTCCTCGGTGGCCGAGCCCCGGGGGTGGATGAGATCCGCCCGGAGTTCCTCAAGGTTCTGGATGTTGCGGGGCTGTTTTAGTTGACACACATCTGCGGCATCGCGTGGACATCGGGGGCGGTGCCTCTGGATTGGCAGACTGGGGTGGTGGTCCCCCTCCTTAAGAAAGGGGAATGGAGGGTGTGGTCCAACTATAGGGGGATCACACTCCTCAGCCTCCCTGGTAAGGTCTATTCAGGGGTGCTGGAGAGGAGGGTCCGTCG
>JABFDZ020000001.1:43253823-43270515 GCA_019775955.2 Pollimyrus isidori
AGACCCAGAACACGCTGGAGGGACTATGTCTCTCGGCTGGCCTGGGAACGCCTCGGAATTCCCCCAGAGGAGCTGGATGAAGTGGCCAAGAAGAGGGAAGTCTGGGTTTCCCTGCTGAGACTGCTGCCCCCGCGACCGCTACCTCGGATAAGCGGAAGCTAATGGATGGATGGATGGACATTTCATCTTGACAATGTATACTGTAGGTAAATTCACGGTAAATTTTATGAAGAATATTTCTGCCTTTCTTTTGAAATAATGGCATATCCTGTTTAAATACATCACATATTCTCAGTAGCCTCCTTTTAAATTTATATTAATTGGCCCAGAATATTGGACAAACTTAATACACAGAGATGAACATACTTTTAAGAAATGGGTTACAATTATAGAAATACATTAGGTCATTTTCAGTGTAAAAGTAGTTAAAGTGTTTTAATTAAACACTGAAATGTTACATACATCCTACAGACAAGTGACAAATCAGGTTAGCGATCTTCTTGCTACTGGTTTTCACTTGCGTTTGTATCTTGAATGGGTCATGCTGAGGATTTAAATATTTTATTAGGCCTTTCAGTGCTCTGATTGCATCCTTTGCTGCACTATCCTGGCGAGTGATGAACATCCATTTCATATGTGCAGATTGAAGCGAATTTGTTTATCTCCTCCATTCATTTAACCTTTATGCTAACAAACTCCTTCAGCATCAGATGATAGTACCACTCCGTGTCTTCAGCATCAGATGGTAGTACCACTGCTCTTTTGAGTAGCAATTATTACCTAGCATCCTTTCTGAACTTTGAGAAGTGTTTTGAAAGGGATTGCTTTGCTTGGAATACATTACACAATATAGTATATTAATCAGACTGGCCTTTTTAATGCATTCCCCATTCGGAAAACTGTATGGATACTAAATGTAGCTGTTTATACATATAATAATAACTGATACTTTATTAATCCCTGTGGGGAAATTGTCTCAACTTGCTCTTTGCAGAGTAAGCTGCCCACAAAAGGCAGCCATCTGTTGGTATACCCAGGGAGCTGGGGGTTAAGGGCCTTGCTCAAGGACCCACAGACACGATGAGGCTGAGTTTGAACTGGTGACCTTCTGACCACAGGTTTCGCCCACTGAGCCACATGCTGCCCCCAAGTCCAATTGTTTTTTAGTCCAAAATGTTTTTAAAAATGTATTATTATTTTGCTATAGCTCACTAAATAACTCGCAGATCATGAAAGTACCAATAGCGGTGGACAAATTCCAATAGGCACTATAATCATAACTCTGCTACTGAAATTTCACATAATAATGTACCTGGAGCAATAAAACTGGTGACAGAAACCCTACAGCAAATGGACATCACACACTATTATGCATAGTCTGGACAGCAGCTTGTGGTCGCAGGCATACCTCCACACATCTCACCGGTCTCCTCATCGAGGCATTCGCCATCGTTGCACTCACAGAACCGCCCACTGATAAGACCCCGGCCGTCCGGGTTTTGACATATGCAGCTGCCACAGTGACAGGATCCTGCAGATACAGACACATGGGAGGCTGTGATTCTGGGCCCAGAAGGTCATCTGCAGCTGACCGGGCTACACCATCAACGTCTACAAGGCAGCTCTGGACAGCACCCTCTGCTGACTGTTGAGGGCTATGGCGGTGGGCAAGGGCAACTTAATCATATTGGGCTTTCAGGCAGACAACAAGCCCACATACTGTATCAGAATGTTTTCTTCAAATACAGGGGCATAATTAGATGTATTGTAGCCTATTTAAAATGTTCTCAGACCCTCCCTAATAAATGTGCATTTATTGGCTTAAGTCATGAATAACTTATTTATGTTTGCCATTGCAACCCCCGTAAAGAATAGCCCTACCTATTCAAATACCTGCCATTCAACTGAATCTCACTGTTCAAATACCTGCCAATCAATCAAGTCTCATTGTTCAAATACCCTCAATTCATCTGGGTCTCATTGCTCAAATACCTGCCATTCAACCGATTCTCTTTCTACATAAGCAAATAATAACAGAGAAAGCTACAGAGTATGAACATAAAAAGCAAAGATAGGTTCAAAAGCAATTCTGAATGGACTAAAGTTACTTGCTAATAACTTGCCTGCATTTGAACAGATTATTCCTTGAGGGTTTCGGCATAACTCTTTACTTTTTCTCTTTGAAAGGTTACAGTCTTCTTTATACTGACAGGCTTGGCCAAACCAGTTCTGCTCACACATGCATTTCCCACAGTCGCAGGTACCGTGACCTGAAGAATGTGATACAAAAAGAAGAAAATATTTTAGTGAAAACCTACTCACATGTTCAGACTTCTGTGTGTGGGTCATGCATTACTGCATCACCCTGGAAGGCAACCAACATAAAGATGGATATAAATCTACTTCATGCAGCAGTGCTATGTCTGACAATAAAATCGAGGGCCACAGGAAATACTCTAGCATAGTCAGTCAATTGAAACAAGTGTCAATCAGCTCATTAAGTGACAAGGGCAGCCGCCTAGGGCACCATCCTCTGAGGAGGTGTTGACTTGTTAGCCCATTTCTCTTGGTCCTCATGCAAGGGGGTGGAGGATAAGGGGCATCGTTATAGCCTGCCAAGGGCTCCCCAATCAGGTTTATTGGTTAAGTATGCTCAGACACAAATTTGTCTCCAGTTGTCAATGGCTCTCCGGTGTACTTGCATGACAGCTTTAAACAAACAAAATAGATACACATTGTTACAGTACCTACGTTTATTTATCAGACACTTTTGTCCAAAGTGACATACAAGTGAGGAAGCAGATTCAACCAGTCCTTGGAGCAATTGGGGTTAAGGCTCTTACTTAAGGGGCCAGTGGTGATATGATTACGTTGCTGTATATTGGATTTGACCTTCTGATCATGAACACAAATCCCAAACCATGTGTGCTACACTCCATTTCTGTGGCCTCCCCTTTGGGAAGAATCATCTGTTACCAGCTAAATTACTTGATTAAATACATGTATTTCACTTTCCATATTGTTAGCATTTGACTTTTGATCAGTGGTAAGTAATGGAGAAAAAAAGATGATAGACAGAAACATGTTTAATGTAATATAATCAAAATGCCTGAATAATTTAGCATGAGCAGGATACTCAATGTTATAGCAATGAACAACAACGAACGAGTAATTCCTCTTACCTCTAATATGATTACTTTGCTGCCTTCAACACAGTGTTATCTGCGAATTCCGGAAATCTAGATTAGGTAATCTGCCGCAAAGGTACCTTTTTATCTCGATTTTCATAAACAAGTACAATCCTAAACCTACAAGGCATTATTCAAAAAGAAAACAAAATCCTCTTTAATCTCTTCTCCATATAAATGAGGTGATCTTTATCCTTTATTAATATTGTAGGTATCATACAGTAAATAACACTTCAGGAGCATGTTCTAACTCAAACAGCAATCTTAAATTCAATAGGCTATGAACTGACAAAGAAGTCCAACTGAATAATACTTCTGATACTACTGATATCTTCTTGCATGCATCTGTTAGTATAGCATTTTAAATTCCTGAGTTTATTGTTAAATGAAGCGGATTTGGTTGTATTTCTACTGCAAAACAAGGATTATTAGGTATCAGATGATTTTAATCCAACAAACAATGTCGCATATGAATTTGGATGAGATAGTGGACGGGAGATGATCATCTTATCTTATGATATCCTCATCCTATGATATGCTTTTCTTATGATATTGTTATCTTATGATATCCTGTGATATCAGTTCCAGGACTAGTCCTTTGAAGTTTCATTTTCGTCTGTGAAGTTGTTATACGTAGAATGAATCAGGAAGATAATTATGGAACTTGTTAAATATTGTAGAATCTGTTCCTGATATTCAGCTGCATTATGGCTAAAGTTACGTATTTAGTATTTACTGATTAAGAAATTTAGTGATTAAATTTAAATGTAAGTAAATTAAGTGATTTCAATTAAGTTAATCCTCAGTACTTTTATGTACTTTTTCTATGTCTTTGAGGTGGATATTTCAGATGTTAATGGAAGATTTTCTGTGCTTTTTATAGTTTAAATTGTTTTTATAGTTAAAATGCTCAAGATGTTTTACATAAACATTCATAAAAGTTTAGTTCAGACACAAAAAACCCCATTGCTCAAAAGTATAGATTAGATTTATCATAATAAACCTAAAAATTAAAAAAAAAAAAATTATATATCGAAAAGACTTTGGCTCACAAGCATAATTTACATATAGGAAATATATCTTGATTTGGGATTCAACATGCTCAAATGTACATTTTTTCCCAAGACCATATTTATTTTCGTCATTGCAATACTCTCACCATTATGTCTGTAATATTGTGAAATTACATTATACTCTATTTGCCTTAACAAAAACAAATTTGTTGTCAAGATTTTAATCTCTTTTAAAATAATCACAATTTTGGTTTTTGTAAGCTGGTGTAGGATCACACATGCACATATCAAATAAAATTCCAGGTGACCTGAGCTGGGCTTAAATTTCAGGTGACCTGCGACAAGGCTGAGCCTGGTACAAGAGGCACCAATGGGGGGTTACACACATAAACACACACACACACAGATAACAGGAGAGGCCAACACTCCCCAGACATCCTGCCTTGCATACCTCTCAACCAACAGACCCACAGACTAAATGAAGTTTCTTTAAGTTTGGCTTTTATACACCCTATATATTGATTTACTACAATATACAGATAGTCTCAGTATACAGATAGGTTATGCTTGTATGTGTCCTTAGACAATCTTAGTGTTTTTTATGCTACCCTTATAACCTTGTTCACGGAATATCACCTGTTTTACCCCTTTTCACTTGAACTCATATATAAATGTGAATAAGTAATTAGGTATAGCTACCACTGCATATACTGTATATTGGTTAGACCAGAAGAGTCTGGAAAATTAAATAGTGTTACCAGTGTGTCCTACAGTAACTTCCAGAGAGCCTTCTTTGTTTAACAACTCCCCCTTTTTCTCCACATTCATTCATGGTCCTTATCTGATATTTGTCCCTTAGCACGTTTCCTTTGTTCTAATACGCTATTTTAAAATAACTGAATCAAAAGAGCTGAATGTACATTAACTATTTTGGAGAAGATCAATTGGTATAAGCCACACCAATCAAGATATGTTGTGTCCAGATGTGCAATTTATATTGACAGTACCACAAACTGACAGTCACGCCTATCTAAGGATAAGATGTGCTGTTTTAATGTGAAGATGCAATGTAATGTCTGTACAAAATGCAAAATCTGTTGAGGTGCAACCCAAAACACCTGTATCTTATACTGAAGTTAATCAGTCACATATATAAAATAATTAATTGTTTAATCAGTTAATATAGATGATATGAGGTGTGAACCTATGAAGCAGGTATGGCATGTTTGATGTCAAACTGATGGACAATCACCCCTGATTCCAGATCTGGTCAGTGATTACAAAGAAAGTGGATGTATGAAAAGTTACGGCAACCTAATGAAAATCATTAGTAAAGGGAGAATCGGTCGGGCCATAAATCCCAAAAGGACTGATACAGACCCCTTCTGAAAGCCCACCAAATGGATGGCCAGCCATTGGTCTAGGAGTGGGATTCCTGGTCATCCCTATTCATGAACTTTAGACCATAAAAACCTGGCACCTCAGAACAAACGGGGGGTAGAGAAAAAGCTCTTCGGGCGGAAAGGCCATTAGCTAGAGCAGGAAAAGAAAGAGCCGAAAAAGATCATCAGCCTGGGAGAAGAGAAGCCCACAAGAAGCCCTCTGGTGAAGGCCCAGCTGAACAGAAAACAGCAACCAAGACAAAGCTTCACCAGGAGAGAGAATCCAAGGGGCTCCACTCCACTGCCCCAACCGCCGCGCCTTCCTGAGCGCCATCATCCCATCAGCTCATCCACTCTGCAACCAACTGCCAAGACCCCCCTTTCTCTGCAACCAAGTAAACCAACTTCCTCTTATTCTAACAACCTAAGCTGTTCTGTTAACTTGCTATAAGACTTTAGGGTCCTGTTTCCACAAACTTTGCTTGCTTTGCAGAACAGTATTTCCCTTTTAAGTTTACTCATTTAAATCCGGTCATTTCATTTACATAATGACATTCTTGGTTTGTATTTCATGTTTATTGTTTGTGTTAGGTGTAATGTCTCTGTTATGTTAGTTACGGCGCTAGTTAGAAGTAAATGCATGTCTTTTACACAACTTCAGCCTCCGTTCATTGAGTGCTCATAATAGTCTGTGCCTCTGTGTGATCTTACTACACGCTGTGAAACGTCAAACTCGCCTGAAATATCGCGAGACTCTCTCTCATCGGCCATGAGAGGAGCTTCGCCACAGATCGTTTACCTGGTGACGCAGCTCACTGGACGAGCTTCCTAACCCAGGTTACTATAAGCAATACTAGTAATTAGTGAGTCCTGTTTAAGTCTCACCTTAACAGACTCATGGGGATATCGCAATTGAGTTCAGTGGAATCAACCATTCGGCATAACAATTGGGCAATATTTGTCATTAAATAATAATTAATTATACTCTAATTAATTTCAACATATTGGCGGAGATGAAATTTACCTGAGCTAATAATTCCTACACTGGAGAAAATCAGTGTCATACATTTCTACATTCTCAACAGGTCAATTTACTGAACACATCTTCCAGTAATTTAATACTTCATATCAGAGTGAAATGGAAATAAGGATAAATACATACAGTAGAGGCAGAAATCAAGTACCTATAGTGGTTGTACATCATAAGCACATGTGTTTCCTGTGCATATGTTTCCAGGACACATCCTACAGTTCTATTTTTGGTGAATGCAAATGTGATGTAAAACAAAAAGAAAAACAACGTTGCTTTTTTGTATACTGGTCAGTTAATTACATATGTATCATTGCCCGTGGCTGTTTCAGGGTCGCACATCGCCTGTGTGTCTGGCTGTGATGATATTAAGGAGGCTGGAAGAAGAAAAGCCCTCACTGCCTGTCAAGGACTGTTTCACTTAGGTAGGCACACTGACAACATTGAATTTGCACTATGAAAAATCCCCTATTCCGGTCTCTCATAGGCTGTGGGAGTTCCACACACTCAGGGGCATAGGAACTGGGGGGTGAGGGTATCTAATTTGGCTTCATCCCCCCTCAATAAAATTACCTTTAGCTTTAAATTATTAAATTGTGTCTTTTTGAGTGTAATATAATGTCTGGACAATATTAAAAAATATATCCTGCCGAATAAAGGATTGGAACTGGAGGTAATATTTGCCAACTAGGGCTTGAGGTTGACGGTAAAATTAGCCGACCTAGTGGGGCGGCATTGCAGCAGTAAAACTTCTTGCCACATAATAGCTGAACAACAGATTTCTGGCATATTGTACATCATTTACTGGTGTCAGGGAGCTGCTGTCAGTTTGTGGGATTTCAGAAGAGGTGGGATTTCTGCTTCTATCATTTTTTTCCCTGTGAAACTTCAAAGTTAGTGTTAGTGCTCGTGGCCAACCAATCAGCAAAGTCTATAAGCCCACTCCAGTAGTTCCTGGGCAAAATAGAAGTACCTATCCCGGAGCAAGAACAATAAAAAAGACCAGGAACTACCTCCTGGGAACTACAATCAGGCCAAGCTCCTGCAGTGGAAACATGACAAAAGTTCCTTGTTCCCAAAAAAGGTTCTCATTCCTTCTGGATATGTTTTACTTTCCATATATGTAGACAACCTAGGTGACAAGGTGGCCTACCTTCAAGGAGGATTGCAGATCATATAGATCGTGCATGTTTAATTGTTTTTTTTTTTTTTACCACTGTCCAAAAAATTATAGTTTAAATTTTAGGGGGAACACTGTTACATCAAACTAAAAAGCACATCTTAGCACAAAACATAATATCGTAATACTCAAGTATATGAATATTTTCTTATACCCTTAAAATGTGGGTATATTTCACTACTACTGTACTTTAAATGATCGCCAAAACAGATGTCACCTACCATACTGCACAGTATAAATGCTCCATCTTCTTATTGAGCTTCACTGCTTATACTAGAAATCCACAGAGTTCCAACATTTCTAACAGCATGGGGTAGATGTTATGACACAGAGTTTTCAGAAGAAACATGGATTGCCAAGGCCCTCTGTGTCATGATGAGGCAATCGTCAGCTCAGAATTAATTTGTTCGACAGCCCAATTCCCAAAGAGGCCCTGAGCAAAAGCCTCCAACTGACCCGAATGCACCATGTTCCCAGTGGAGCAGTAGGCCATTGACACTACATAGAATAAAACTGAGGAAGGAAATGAAATAGATGAAAGACAAAGATTTGTTTCAACTTAAGTGAAACTGCAAATTTCAAATGCCTTCTGGCCACTAGCTACTATAATTTTACAAAAATATATTCTTCTTTTAAAATGTTACAGTTTTAAGTAGTTATTTTCATTTGATATTGGCATTGGTATACATCTTCTGGTTAAATAGCAGTTGAATTTTTGAAACATAACACGTAAATTAAGCTAAAACATGCAAAAGTAATATTTGCTTGTACTGTAGTCAATAATGATATGATGTTCACAAATGATTGGTTTGTGGGGAAGGAGTCCCTTGTAGAAACTGAAATTGATTTCATGCCATAATAATGGCTCAGGTATAATTAGATGACCGATTTCTGCAAAGTTGATTTCGTGCCATAATAATGCAGAGTTGATATCTGCAGAGTTGACTTCATGCCATAATATTGGTTTAGTTATAATTAAACAAGTTGAATTCTGCAGAGTTGATTTCTGGATCATAAAAATGCAGTGTGGATTTCCGCAGAGTTGATTTCTGCAATGTTGACTTCTGCAGAGTTGATTTCCACAGTGATTAGACGACTGATTTCTGCAGAGTTGATTTCATGCCATAATAATGGCTCAGGTATAATTAGACGGCTGATTTCTGCAGAGTTGATTTCATGCCATAATAATGGATCAGGTATAATTAGACGGCTGATTTCTGCAGAGTTGATTTCATGCCATAACAATGGATCAGGTATAATTAGACGTCTTGAATTCTGGAGAGCACTGTTTTATTATAGGCTGATTGAGAGACCATCCCAAGAACCGCACCCACACCGGCCCTCCATGGAACAGGTTCCCCACCACTATTCTAACTAATGAATTTATTCTCCAGTCCAAGTTTTAGGTGTTAACCAGTACTTCATTGAATCAGCATCTATCACCTTAGCTTGATTATGATTTAATGCCATAATAATGGGCTTGGCTGTAATCAGATGACTTGAATTCTGCAGAGTTGATTTTTGGCTCATAAAAAATGCAGTTGATTTCTGCAGAGTTGACTTCTGAAGTGCTGAGTTCTGCAATGTTGATTTCCGCAGTGATTAGACGACTGACTTTTGCAGAGTTGGCTTCTGCTGAGTTGATTTCATGCCATAATTATGCCTAATTATAGCTAAGCCCATTATTATGCCATGAAATTATCATTAAGCTAAGGTGATAGATGTTGATTCAATAAAGGACTGGTTAACACCTAAAGCACCTAAAGAGCAGTGGTGGGGAACCTGTTCCATGGACGGCCGGTGTGGGTGCGGTTCTCAGGATGGTCTCTCAATCAGCCTATAATAAAACAGTGGCTCTGAACTCCAATCCTGGGAGAATCAACAAATGTAAGAACAAAAGAAAAGAAATCAAGGCATCATGTAAGAATATCTCAAGAAATGAATGTTTGGTCAGAGCTACTAATTGGAAATTTACATTAAAGCTGATCAAAAGACATATTTTATCACAAAAAGTTGGCTTTTATTAATCCATTCACTTTGAATCTTTTATTAAATTTTGGGACCTTAAGAAAAAAGGTTACTGTTGAAGGAGGTGAAGCTGTGCTCCAGCAAGGTGCAGTTTGGACATAAGGAAAACCTTTTAGAAATTATGTGCTTTGCACTAAACATTGCAAAAACATTGGCCATTGGTCAAAACCAAATGTAAAAATCTCTAAATGACCCTAACTCATCAATTATAATTTTTTAAAAATTAAATAAAATAACCATATACGTGCAATTTAAACATGTCTTTTCTGAAGAGAAATTCAGTTTTGGTTATAGCCTGAAGACTGTTCCTTCCCATAACCATATGTTTTGTCATGTTCTTATCTGTTTACTTTATTCTATGTAAGCACCTTTTAGATCTTGAAAAGTGTTATATGAATAAAATGTACTATTATTTTATCTGGTATCTTGCTCTGTGTGTAGCTGAAGCCTACTTCACTGTAGGTGGCAATCACCCATTAGGGACACTGGGTTACTTGTATAATATTGTCTATTACCGAAAATATTGTCAAAATGCCCGGTCCTAAAAGGAACATTAAAAAAGGAACAAATTAAACAGGCTTTTAAATTGAAATTGTTAATTACTCTTCCATCAGATACTGAAGTCATCAGCACAACTAAACATCGATATGAACTGACAAAACAAAAAAGAAAATTGAAATGTTACGAATGAAGTAGGCCTATATATAAAGTATAGTTGCTGTTATCAAGATGAACAAATAGTCTGATGTACAAACTCAAACAAAGTCAGCTTTCAGTATCAAGGCTCCATTTGAGTGGAGACTACTGTGCGAGCAATACATACTATAACATATTAAATTGAAAGGTTTTTCACCTTTTAAAATATCTGAAATCATGTTCATTACTTTTAGTAAATATTGGTGTTACTATAACATTTTCCTCATATCCCTCTTTATACAGGCCAATGATTCTGATTGTGATTATATTACAAAAACCAAAAATGCAAAGCTAGTACTTATGACAAGGCTTTTCAAAATGGCTTCACATTTCTAAAGCTTTGCTTTTTCAGTCATGCCTCAGGATTCACACCTTTGTCCCATCACACCCTTTCAAAGTGTTGCCTCACACTCTGCCAATGCACATTTCTCCTTCAACCGTGATCCTCACCGACCACATGGAGTGCTGGTTTTGTTCCAGCTAGTCTCTTACATAAATGGAATAGATTCCACAATTTCAATGACACTGAACTGAATATACAAGTTTCACTATACATTTTCGGTCATGTTATTCTGTGTGAACCGCCAACCATAAAAATCGTTGGTCAAGCAGTGAACCTAACTGGGACGCCAGTTCATCACAAAGCACACACACAATTTCGAGACAGAAATTGATCTTATTTACCTATCAGTTAATCTTAAGCTTCCATGTTGCACCTGTAACAACATACAGGCTTACCAGCTACAATCATGGGTCACCCTCAACCCAGAAGGGTAAGTAGTTTGGAAAATGGATGGATGGATGGATGGATGGATCATAGGTCAAACTCTTCACAATCAGAATCAAGTTCATTGCTCTGGAAAAAAATTAAGAAACCAACCTAAATTTTTTTAAGTCTGAAATTTCATTTCTATGCCAGCTGTTCCATATGCAGTATTTGTTGAATTCCAGTGCCAACATACTTGATTCATTTTTATTTTATTTTTTATTTACCTTTATTTAACCAGGCAAGACAGATTAAGAACAAGTTTCTTATTTACAACTGTGGCCTGGCAGAGGCTGAGCTCAACTCAATGAGGCACTGATTAGTAAATTAGCCGAATCAAATGAGGAAAGGTTTGAGATCCATTGTTATGGGCTTAATCATTAAATTTAAATAATACATACCATGCCATAAAAATCATTAATAATAATATATTTCAAATATTTTTTATCAAGACACATGAGGTTTGCTACAACCATTGACCATGCCAAAAGTTAAAATGTCAAAAGTTTTGCTATGCTGCCTCTGCTGGCAAAAGGCTACAGTGTGAGTGGTAGTGAGCAGCAGGCGTGCTTAAGTAAGGCTGTAGGCATGCAATGTATGAATCAAGCAACATAATAAGCTTTTCCTGGAACAATACTTGCTTCCCTCCACACAGACCATGTTCTCCAACTCTGATAACTGGATTTCCAGCAAGACAATCTGTGCCATACAACCATATCAATCAAGGTGTGGATGGAAGACGACCAAATCAGCCCTTCAAGAACCTCTAGAACAGCGTTTCCCAAGCGGTGGGCTGTGTGAAAGTAGGTCATGAAATGGAAAAGCTGGGGAAACCCTGCTCTGGAACATTATCAAGCAGAAGGTGGACAGTCACAAGCCATCAAACGATGTTGCCGCAGCAGAAATGGAATAAAAGTAGCCACCAATAATGTAAAGGACAGGTGTACAGCATGTCAAGAGCCATGATAAAGAGTCAGGCTTATTCCACCATATATTAAATGCCAAACCCTTCCTGAGTAAACTCATAATTACTGTAGTATTTAATAATTGGTATAACTTAAGTTTGCATTGTTCAATGCAGAACAACATTATATTATTGCTATTTTGAACAGTTGTCATTTTCTGCAAAGAAATGACAGTAATGAATTGTGGTGAGTCATTTGTAAAAAAAATTCTGAAATGTGTATTTTACACAGACATATACCCATTAATTGTAAAACCAGTGAATCTGAACATTTTGATGTGGTTTCTTCACCCATCTTAAATCAAAAACTGCATTTGTAGTTACAATATCTTACAATATCTCACCATGCAGTTTTTATCTTTTGCAAATTCAACTTTAATCAGATGAACCCCCCCCCCCCCCTACAAATTAAAGCATGGGAAAAATTTCCAGAAAAATTTTGCTGACTTGGTCTGTTTCTTTGAGATACAGTTCATCTGTGCTGTTCACAATTATCAATATATATTAAATATATTAAAAAAGGAAAGCACTAGTAAACAATATAGTAATAAAAAAAAGATACAGTATGGAAATAGGGACCATATGATGTGTAAGTAGGTATCTAGAAAAAACATGTTGGGTTTTGCATGAATTGGCATGACTTGTTTTACAAGCAGTAAAAATGACATTTCATAGAGGAAGCTCCCTCTAAAGTCCTCATTAGCCGCAGCAGATGAATTAATGTCTCATAACCAGTGACATCTGGACACATGCGCAACAAAACACAATAGGTGTAGATTTGCCAGATGTAATATTCAGTGGTAGAGCATCTGCAAGAAATAAAGTACTTTTCTATTACTTTTATGTTACATTTAGGAACAATGAATCAAATTAGTATTGGTTATTTTGTTATGTCATAATAATTTTATTTACATTAAGTATGCTAGCTGCATGTTATTGTAACATCCTGCCCGTCATAATCGCCTGACCTTTCTGTCTCCTCCCTCACGTGTTCCTGATGAGCCACACCTGTTGCTTATTGCTCCTTGTTGGTCTTTGTATTTAATTATCATTGTATCTGTTTCTCTTGTCAGCCATAGTCCAGCCATTGGCATCTTGGCATACCCTGTTGCCTGTGCCCTTCCCTCTACCAGCCTGTTTCTGACCCCCTGGCTGTTTGGTTTGTTATCCAGCCCCTGTTTAGTTTTGTCCTTAATAACACCTCTGTTTTTCCCCCTATGCCTGCCTTAGAACCCTTCGTCTGACATACCACGACATTTATCTAAATAGCAATATTTAAATTTTGTTAACATTTTAATCATTTCCCATCTGTATTTTTGTATTAATGTGTTATTTTAATCCAACCAGTCAACACAGAGCCTATTAGAGTCAGCAGAGGGTAGAAGGCAGGGGGCAGCGTGGATAGGATGAAAGCCCATGTTAGAATACATGTGGGAAATATACAGCGGTCGGGTCACCTAACGGAATTTAAAACTTTTTGAAGGAGCCCAGAACAGCCAGAGGAAGCTGCTAAGGGACATGATTGCAAACTCACCACACACAGCTATTTACAGATATTAACAGACGTTGATTTCAGTTGTACTGCTTATAAACCTTTTTAAAATTGCATTCAGTAATAATAACAATAGCAAAAGAATAACATCATCATCAATGACTACAACAATTTTAATGACATTTCCATCCATCCATCTTTCACTCACTGAACCAGTCATAAGGATCTATACCATTATTTTATTTTATATTTATCTTTGATCATTATACATATTCATTGAATATGTTCTGCACAAATAATGCATCCTTGATTGTTGTGCACATGATAATAAGAAAAAACATGATTAGCTTGCAAAAAGATATTCCATATAAATTGCCTCGGTACAATTCATACATTTATTTATAAATGTTGCTTTTTCGCTCTGGCACCCTTCACTAATGCCACAATGTGTCCTTTTCCAGACGTTTGCTTATTGAATATGGCTGGCTGTCATTTTGACCCTGGTATTGATGGCCACCACATTCTCCTCTACTTAAATTCCTTTAATCTCTTTATTTGACTTCTTCCTGCTACTGTAGTCCTTTCCGTTGGCTTACTGTCAAGCGTAAATACCACAGATACACTCTGAAGTCCAAAAGAACCATTACTCTGGCACATTACATCACACTTTTCTTCCTTTCTCCTCCTTCCAAACCACGCCATGCCGCCTGGAAGGTTGTCTTCTCCTTACGATCTCCTTCGTACTTCCTAGCCAGCTTTTTTTTTTCATTGTCCTTAATTTTTGTCATTGTCCATTTTCATGCCCCATATCTTACACGTCTCCTCAGGGAGATCTTGCCCATTAATGATGTTTACCTCATTTGACCTTCTCATTGGCCCTACCAGACAGACTCTCCTAATATGCATATCTGTGTTTCTCTTATGTTTCAGTGTATTTTCTTGTTCTAGTGTATATTAGTTGCTTATTACATAGGTGTTGCCAACAGTGGGCAACTTTCATATTTGTCCAGGTTTCTGAGAACTACATAGTTATCGTCTCTCCTTTTTGGGCCTACCCATCTTTCACTCAGCATGAACATTTCTCTAGCTGCTAAGATGTTTTAGATATGTCTATGGGGGGATGTTTTACATAAATCTACCATAAATCAATACATATGTCATGTCATTATTACTGCATGTGATCAACCTGAGGGACATTTTAAATGTGTTTTTTCTTCAGGAGGACCCTTTAATAGATGATTAATCAATCTGAATTGGGGCCAATCAGAAATGGATCAAAACAGAAGTGTATCAAATCATTAGATATTTTACTGTTATTTTTGTATTGCATTATTTTTAATAATTGATGTTGTTCAGAATCTGCTGTTTGAAATCCCTGATTCAGTTAATCTAGTTGAGATTAGACAATATTTAGTGGACCATAAGAAACGGACAAAACAAGAAGAATAAAATGCCAAGGTGATGCATTTCAAAAGCCATGTAACAGGCTTAATAAATTGTTGAGTAAAGATTTCTACCTCCAATGTAACTATTTAATTAAGGCGAACCAACCATTTAAATTTGGAGGCAGCAGTGGGAATCAAACCCATATCCCCCAAAGAGACACAAAGTGATTGTGGTCCCTTTTTACAAATTTCGTTATACTTTGGCTATGGGCTGCAAATCAAAGTAAGACCCAGTTAATGACAACCTACTTCCATGCAGATGCAGGAATTCAAATCCTCCCACCAGATGCAGTGTACACTTCCATTCTCCTCATAGGTTTGGGGACACCTGCACTTCTGGTTATCATCAAGAAGGAAAC
This sequence comes from Pollimyrus isidori, assembly GCA_019775955.2. Taxonomy (NCBI): domain Eukaryota; kingdom Metazoa; phylum Chordata; class Actinopteri; order Osteoglossiformes; family Mormyridae; genus Pollimyrus; species Pollimyrus isidori. The sequence goes on from JABFDZ020000001.1 coordinate 43,269,367, forward strand.
ATCTGTTTTTTGAGGCCAAACATTACCTCATGCACCTATGACCCTTATCTATAAAATTCAATGAACCGTTATTGCCGGGGAGAGAAAAAGCAGTAAAGGTGTCTGCTAACATTCTAGCCGTCATGGAGGGCATTGAAGTATCATACCTTCTGGACCATAGTTAAACTTTTTCCATTGCGAATGAAGACTATACAGTATCTCACAAAGCCCTGAGAAAAGTTCCTATGAAAGCCACATTTATCTTAGCCGACTAAGTGAGTAGACAGTCTTTGCACAGAATGGGATCCAAGTCTGAACCTTATTTCAATATAAAAGTTGTTAGACGATCCCACCATCCTGTCATCCTTGGCTTGGATCTTCTGATGATGTATCACATTGTCTTGAATACTAACAATAGTCAGTATTTACTCGTTTTACTGTCTAGGGCAGTGTTTTCCAATCCGGTCCTCGGAGACCTACAGATAGGGAGCTGGGAGGGAGCAAAAACATGGACCGACAGTGGATTCCCGAGGAACAGATTGGGAAACCCTGGTCTAGGGGACATGAAGATGCTGCTTGCTGCAGTTTTTCTGTTCTGACACTAACCCAGATTCCAGGATGTAATTCACCCTGACCAATCTAATTTTATAAAGTTTGAGAGACCCCAATCACAGTCCAGCATTCTGCTGTCAGTCAAGATTCTGTTGTTGTCCATAAGCCAGGTACCAACCAACCCATTCAGCTTTATAGTGCTATGCAAGGAGCAAATCTTCACAAAACTGCCAGTGTTCATAGTGAACCATTATCACAGATGCACAACTGTTCCCTTATTGGCAAAGAAAGAATCAACCAAAAATCCTAAAACCACTATAGCAGAAATATCAAAGGTTTGCATTTCAAAATTGTTTGCTTTGTCAAAACATTTTCCACCCTTCCTTGCATTCTGTGGTCCAACAGTTCAGTGTGTCCCAAATTTAACTGCAGGAGATGTTTACTCTGCTTTTTGACAACCAACGACAGGATAATTATCAGTCAAAGGGTTTTAACATACGCTCAGCAGCTCCGCCTCTGCCCTTTCATGTCTCGTGACATTCACTCACCTAAAGGATTATTAGGAACACCATACTAATACAGTGTTTGACCCCCTTTCACCTTCAGAACTGCCTTAAT
>JABFDZ020000001.1:43308310-43329569 GCA_019775955.2 Pollimyrus isidori
GACCAGGACCACACCCCTAAATGCATTGAAGCAACTGCCATGATTGGTTGATTAGATAATTGCATTAATGAGAAATTTAACAGGTTTTTCTAATAATCCTTTAGGTGAGTGTATATGCTCATATATATTACATTATTGGGACATTTTTGGTCCCCACAAGGGGAAATTCAGTTTTATAAAAATCTTTGCAAACAAAAAAGTAAAATAGCCAAAAGTCTTGCATTTTGTTTGGTCACTTGTGGTTGAAGTTAGGGGTTAAGGTTCTCAGTGTTGGAACTAGGGTTTTTCCCACAGAAATGAATGGAGGGTCCCCACGAAGATATGAATACATACAGTGTGTATATACGTGTGTGTGTGTGTGTGTGTGTGCGCGTGATTTCCAGTGTGTATTGGGCTGGGTTTCTGGTATCACTCAGTCGGGTCCTTTTTGACCTCTCAGTGAGACCAGATTTTGGAGGTTATTTCATTTACTCTGCCACTCAAAGTCTGCACTGTAGACTTGAAGTTTTCTTTTAACGGCCTGAACTTCTCATTAATAAGATTTGTCAGAGTGCAAACAGAAGTGTGATAGGTATTGTGTGTAGCCTGTATTGGTGCTACTTCTCTCCAGTGTGTTTACTCCTACTGTATATATACACTGATTATATGTGACACAAGTATCATTTCTGAGCTACTACTGAACTACTATTGTTGGACCACAATAAAAGATACATCTGTGCAAAACAGCCAACCTTATAACAAAAATAAATTTGATAGGAAAAATATATATATCTTTTACCATAGATTGAAATAAAATCAGATACCCTGCTTTTAGGTGCAGTCATGATCAACAATGAAGTGTAATTACATTTATAGGAATGAGTAAAATAAGTCACCCACCAATTAAACAAATTTCCGCATGAGTGTGCTTCTAAATTGTTTTTGTTCATTAATATGGTTGTACACATCATTGTGATGCATCAAGAAATACAATAAATATATATGTGTGTAATATTTATTTTAATAAGTAGATTATAGTTCATCATTATTAACTTAACCTATGAAATTTCTAATATTTTTGACTAGGGGAGGTATCAGTACCGGTTTTTGTTTCCCAGACCAAGCACTTTTGATGTACTGATGCTAGTTTTCCCCCAGACACAAGCACCCACGACACGTGGAACCAAATGGGGCACTTAGTAAAAAAAACGTGAAAGCATGGAAAAAAATGGTTTTGTGCACAGTGTGTTGTTGCATAGTGCTGCTGGTGACAGTTTCAATCATTCTTCAATGTTAAGATTATTGTGTTATTTTAGTAGAATGCAGGATTGTTTGGTTTTTGTCATTAATTTTGAAATAATCCGAAGTCACAGACATTTTGTAGTCCCATTTATTTTGCTTATCAACTGTATCTCTGATTAATACATCATCAAGTGGTATCGATTATAGTTATCGGCGTATTGTAATGAGGACAACTACAAGCACTGTGTCAGACTCAATAGTGATACTTGTATCGGTATTGAAGTACTCATACCTTTGACCATTATTATTAGTAGTTTTCTCATCACTGCTATTATGTACTGCAACTTGCATACAAATCTTAATTGCTTATATTATTGGACTCTGAATAAGAATTTGTACTTAAACATCTCTGTCTGTATCTACATCAGATTTAGGGCCGCAGAGATAATTCAGTCCTTTGTGTCAATGACATATAGTCTGAATTTGACCAAGTGAAGAGAGTGAATGGATATATAAAGGAGAATAAAAATAAATAAATAAATTAAAAATATATGTTTTGGTAATTGCACTCTTGTAATACATTTATAACATAGGTTTCCTAACATTTATGCCTCATGGCAGAAGACTAATTAAAATGAGAGCTCTTATACTGCATAGTATGTGTCATCATAAAAGAATCTATTATGGTATAAATTGTTCTATTTTAATCTGTGACATTCTGATGCAGTGTGTATTAAGCATTGACTATCTGAGTGGCAGTTATGCAGCTGGACCACTGTCAGCACAGCCTCCACATCACCCAACAAGGTTAGCTTCAGATGAGGCTGAGATTGCTGCATTTGGCAAGAATCAGAGCGTAAGGGCATCAGTGTGTGCAGTCAGGCTTGATCAATCCTCTTTGTGATTAATAGCCTCCATTATGAACCTATGGATAATTAGAGTTTGGCTTCAATACTGTCTTCACTGAAAAAATTAATAATGGCTCAGGTCTCTGAGTCACAGGGGAGTATACTAATTGCAGATTTGCCTGAATAATGATAGAATGTGTGGTTATTTATATATTGCCAGCGTGAATTACTTAGCTTATCAAATATGTAAAATGTTTACATTTAAACAAATTATGTTAATAGTTGTTTTTGTTTGTTTTAAGCTATATACATTTTTATACACATTAGAACACTGTAATGACCTGGGTGAACTACAAGATCATAGAGAGCTTTGAGCATATACACATAGCCCCTTTTGCAAATTGGTTGGTTGAAGCATCTAACACCCATTTTTTTTACATGCAATTTACATTTATTTATTTAGCAGACACATTTCTCAAAGGTGGTGGACACGAGAGTAACAAGTAGACAGCTGTAATGGAGAAAATTAGGCAGTAGTGCAGCTAGGTTGATCTTCCACTAAATGACCAGAACCAAATGAGTTAGCTTTGGCAAGAGTTATACAATATGCTGCAAAAGTCATTTGCAGGAACCCATACACGGGACCAACTATGTGAATGCTGATAAGGACACAGCAGGCTAGCATGTGACTTGCGTCTGGAAAAGATGGAGTCTAGAAGATTGAGAAAAAGGATTCTGATGACCAGACCTGGACAGATAACTTACCCTACCTTTGAGGAACCACACATGAGAAATGTGGAGAGTTAGACACATTTTCATGGGGCAGAGGGCTTTCTGGGAAATTCTGGATTGCTGACTGAAGAGGGCAGGGTGAGATGTAGTGTGAAGTCCTTTTACTGCAGTATATTTTTGGTGTGTTTTGCTGTTTAAAACTTTAAATTGTCTGTGTTCATAATGAGCTGGGTTACTATAAGACCATGTTCCAATATTTTTGTTTTTGAACTGGAACGATTTCCATTCTGGAAGGCAATATCTTTTGTATAATTTGTAGAATAATTAAATCAAACTTGTGATCACCTGCCTAATGCTTGTTTATTTTTTCCTGTCTTAGCAACTTATGCGGTCCTCTATATTCCACATGTTCATCTTGAGCATGGTGGCAGTGGATGTGATTGTTGCAGCCAGCAATCATTACAAGGGTGAAATTGAACGACGCCACTATGACGAATTCTACCTGGCAGAGGTAGGTGATGTGTGTCACTGGTGGGGAAAAAAGACATTTAAGATTAAGGTTTTGTGTGCGTGAGAAACCTGCATCCATAGATCTTTCCCAGAGAATCAGCCAATAGATATCTCTATGAGCGCATCTTTTTGATAAACAGAATTACAATTAAATGCTTAGGCATCGTTTAAGATATATGGTGCTCACGGGACTTAAAATCAAAAATGTTTTTCTTTTTATACCTTTTTGCTGTTTCCAGTATCAAGAAATTAAGTGAAGTTGATCAAACAGTTTCAGTTTGGATAGTTATCCTTTATATATTGCTTTGTCTTAATGTTAGTTTTTAATAAATCCATTCATCCATCCATCCATCCATCCACCCATGCATTCAGTTCTGGTCAGGGTCGCTGGAGGTGGGGGCTGAAATCTAAACTCAAGGTCAACTTCATTGTCCTCTCAGCCATGTACAAGTATACAGTGAGACGAGAAAAAGTGGCTCCAGTTTATACAGTTTATAATAATGAAGGCACTTTACAAATAAAAAGATACATGTAAATAATCGTAACAAAGACTCTAAACAAAAATGTAAGAAAAATATGCAAAGTGAACAAGGCTAGGGGCTGCCATTCCGTCACAGTCCATCACAAATTATTACACTGCAGGGATTTTTTAGATGCTGCATGTCATAGCTGTATGTGTTTGGACTGTGGAATGGAGGCTGAGGACCCAGAGGATGTCTGCGTAACCGGGGGAGGGACGGGGGTCCTCCCAGCCTTAACTTATGGTCCCCTTGTGCCCATATTTATGGTGTCCATATTTTAGCAAAATGTCAGTAAAGATATCTAACTTTCTAACCCTACTAATGTTGCCGACTTTTAAATGGTGAGAATTGGGTGCTTAAATTTTCATACTGAAAGATACATTGTCTTTTTTTATTTACTAATATAATTTATATTAAAAAGGACTTCGACTGCTTGGCTGCCTGTAGTGTTCAACAGACCCTGCCCAACAGAATGAAAGGCTGTGACTATGTAGTGTCATGAATTTAAATCTAGGATGAAAACCGGTGTCAGATTCTATTAGTCATAAGGCAGGTGCTGATAATCTGTCTGAGCCCCTCCCCTGTCCTGCTTGGGAGAGTTTTATTTCAGCCATGTCTGTCTTGCTTCATCTGTGAACAGCAGTATGCAGGTGGTGGCATGCAAGAGGAGGGCAGGAGGGTGCAATACCACCCCCCACTCACAGCTGAATTTTGGAGATAAGCAGACAGAAGCCACAGAGAATATGTCCTGTCTATGTATTTGTTTGCTTGTGTGCTTATTCATTCATTTCTTCATTTGTACCAGGGGGCTAAATGAAGAGGGCGTCTGTTTTTGTTTTTTAAACATTTTTTGTCAGCTTATGCACTTTCCTTCTCCAGTCCAAAGATATGCAGCTGAACTGACTGATGTCTCTAAATTGCTCACAGAATATGATTGTGTGTTTATGTGCATTTCACCCTACTGTGGATTAGCATTCCGTCCAGGGTGCATCCCAAGCTTGTGTCCTACCCTGCCTGTGATTCTCTTGACCATGCACCACATAATACACATGATGGATCCTTCTGTTGAATCAAAACAGAATTACAAAAAATGGAAAAGGGAAAGCCCTTGGAGGATTATAATTAAATCAATTAATCCATTCGTCGTCCATAACCACATATTCAATGCATGCTTAGTACTTGGATAATTCTGTTACCCCCCATTTCAAAATTTGTCATGGTATTTTTAACTGTGATATATTATAATACACGAGATGCAAAATGACTCTTTTCACTCTCTTCTCATCTAGGTGGCCTTCACTGTTCTCTTTGACCTGGAGGCTCTCCTGAAGATCTGGTGTCTTGGGTTTACAGGATACATTACCTCCTCCCTTCACAAATTCGAGTCTCTGCTGGTGGTGGGAACAACACTTCACATCTACCCTGACCTCTACCATTCCCAGTTCACCTACTTCCAGGTAATTTCTCCTCAGTATGTGTTTTTGTATATTTCTTCTTTTTCTTTTTTTGATCCAAACCGTATTTTGATCAAATGTCTGACTGAGTGTAGTCTGCTGATGTAAAGTCAACAACTTTACATGTTTGATGTTTTCTCTTCTTCTAAAGGAATTGCTAAAAGGTGCATCTGAAAAAGAGCAATATTACATGGCATGGTGTTTTAAATATGTTTATGTTGAAATTAAAAGCTGCAGCTCATCTTATTGATTCTACCTGAAGTTCAGTTCGTTGCCTTTCCATTAATGTGAAGCAAAAACCGACCTTGTGGTTAGGACCTGCTATACTTGGATGAACGACAGATTATTGTATTAGAGTAGCATTTTTGCTAAAGCTAGGTGTGGTTGGTTCTTTCTGAGTCAATAATAATTATTTCTGATGTTTCTAGTAATAATAATTTTTACATTTCTTTGCACACCAGCAATTCAATAGTGATAAGTTTCCAGTAACTATTTAAAATAAATGATATAGATCAAATATTTCTATTTATTTATATAGCACCACCAGGGCTTAATTGATGTCTTAGATGCTACATTAGTGTGATTATTGGCTGGTTTACTCTGAGCGTGAATATTTTGATATAAATGAAACATGAAAACACCATCATGTGCAAATGTGGATAATCAAGGAGGGACACATCATCTGGGAAGTTGATCCAAGATGAGGTCTGACTTCGCATAAAAATCACACTTAGTAAGCAAGTGACAGTCATGTTATGAGTTTTCTCTTAGTGGGATACCTATGAGTCAAGCTGAATGGAAAAAACAATTGTTTCTTGGCTGAGACTGAAAAAAACAGCAAGCCTGAGAGACAGTACCCCACCCTCCGAAAATACATACCCGCCCAATGTCAGTAGCAAATACTTGAAATGGAGACAATGGCAAAGACAGTATTTCAATATTTCGAGCGACAGTAGACCATTAACATATATCACCCAGAAAGCCACGTGGACAATCACACCAGAAGAAACGTTGACGTACGTTTTGAAGACAGGCCTCTTCTGTCAGAAGGCACTCAGCATGCTACTGTGGAAGAGCTAAGGAATCCTCTGCCCCATGTGATTTGTCTGGATCGAGGTCACTTGGATGCCCAACTGCTGATGCTGCCGTGTGGAAAGAAAATCCAAAATGCAAAGAATCATGAAATATATTGAGCAGGAACCATGGAAAGCGGCATGTGGAGAAAATGGAAGTGGATCACTTAAATATCTTAGGCATTAGTCAAAAATAGACTGGCTAGGACACTGGATGGATCACATCCCAATAGAAATATGGAATACAGAAGAAGAATGGATGAAACTGCTAAACAAATTATGCCAAAACATATGAAAACAACACTATAGCCTACGGTTTATACCACAGACCGATGACAGAATATGTAAAGAAATCGTACAGTTTTTCCCATGTCACATATTACAATATGCTACACATTACTCAACAAAGAGCAGAGCCCTGATAGAATGAGAATTCCCTGATGTAAAGGCTGGATTCATTTTATGCTGACTGCTGATGAATAATATAAGGTACACTTATTTATTAGAACAATGCCTTCGGTCATGTTGACCGTGCCAAACCATGGTGCTCCTGGGAACCTTGCTGACTGTATAAAGAATCTCTGCAGTCAACAAGAATCTGCAGTCAGGACAGAATATGAAAGAACTGACTACTTCCGGATGCATGTAATTACCATATCTACTGTATTCAACTTGTACACAGAACATGATGAGAAATGTTGGGGGAACCGGAATAAGATAAGAAACTGTTCCAAAGCCTCTGGGCTGTGCTTCAATTTGTATAATAAAAGGAAGAGAAAACATGCGTGACATTAATAGTTCTATACAGAGAACCTAATGAATGACACAGATCTTATGAAGGAACATGCTGGCTCTTAGCAATTCTGAATAAAGTAGTGATAGTATTTTATTAACCATATGCCTCACCTGTTTTTTTATTCACTCCACCCTAATAGAACAAACCCAGATATTGCACCTCCCTCCTACCTGCATAGAGGCTGCAGCATAGCAATCATGAAAAGGGGGGAGTGCATACTGTCAATTACTGAAATGTTGCCTTCTGTAAACCACCCGGCAAAAATTGTGAAGTTGGGTTAATCTGAACAGTGTAGAATAGGCTGATTTTTCCCCTTGGACTCAGGTTGGTATCTAGCCACCATACTTGCACTATGAAATGGAGAAAAGCACATGCTGGAACTCCTGGTAAATCGGCTTAAATTTAGCTGGTTACCACAAGGGATTGGAATAAAATGTGTCGCTTTAAGAAGTCCCAGTCCCAGGTCTTTTCTGACCGATTCTGGCAGCACGAATAACACAGGTGCTACTTCTTTGTAAGGGGAATGTGGTAAACCAGTGGCAAGTATTCCTCTGGTGGAGTCCGGGGTTAGATTGGCAACGAGAAGCCGCCCAAGAATTTCCCATTTACTGGGGTGGGGTGGGGGTGGTAGGTTCCCTTGTTTCCAAGGGCGATCAGTTGGTTGGCTACCAATGAAATGAAGCATCATACATTAATCATCTGCGTTTGACCAGGAAACACACTGAGATCAAATTCTTTAATTTCTAACATTTTGTAAAGTTATCTGCATGTAACAATAAGCCTGTAGTTAATACTCTGTCATTGTTTTGTCATTCATGGCAGAGAAGATTTTATGCTTAGATATTGTGTATATGAATTATGTCCAGGTGTCACATACCTCCAAAATACCTCAAAGGAACGTTTTCCTGCTCTGTAGTCTGGAACCCTAAACACATCCCTGTTTTTATTAACAGTGGGAGAAACTTTTCAAGTAGGTATTCTAACCGGGTTATGATGAGTCACGTAAAATATTTTATAAAACCCTTTTATGTAGCAGAATGGGACTGCTCAACAATATAGCATATTTAATAAAGACAAATCGGGGATGCCTTCCTGAGCGAGATGTGCGATGACAGCTACCAACTTTTGACTCTTCAGGAGGAAAATCATCTAAAAGAACTAGGATGAATTTAGTCAGTTCCTACAGCCACAAACCGTAGTTTCTGCTCCTTTAAGGCATGGGAAGGGTTTGAATTCAGATTATGGGACATCTTTCAGAAATGCTGGAACCCAAATGCCATTCAGTTGTGAGGACAGGGGAGTATAGCTACACTCTTGATTTATAGGCATCCTTCCATAGTCAGGGCAAGGAATTTTCCATCCCTGGTTTGTATTTTCTTAATTTAACAGGGAAGGCGTTGACTAACTGCAGCTGCCTTCATATTTTTTGCTTCATGTAAATAAAATGTTCTAATTGGATGTAGTATAATCATTGTGGACACAGCAATTCCAAAGTCATTTATTCATATCTTCAGCCTCATTTCAAATCAGGCTTTGGTACTTGTGAGACTATTTACATACACAATTCAACAAAACCCTGTCTGTGAGGTCTTGTCATTTACCATTATCTCATTGTTGAGCTTCTCCGTCTAAAAGGGGTAACAAGTGGTAAACCTATTCCATTGGTGGCCACTGAAACTGACAGTGAAAACCTTTATCGTAGACACATGAAGAGTGAAGGAGCGGCTCTCAAACTGCAGATCTATCTTCCATTTATGGCTTCTCAGTGGCCAAGTCTTTTACTGGTGTTTCTGGAAGTGATGATGGACTGTTTCTCATTTTGCATGACTGACGTATTTGAGGACCCTGGCCAGTGGAAAACACTCCATGTTTTTTGCTATGTACGGTTTATCCCAGGTTTTCGGCACCAGTTCTGAAGCAGTTTCTGCTTGTGATAAATAAACAGTGAAATGGGTTTTTATATCGGGAAAAGCAATTCAAACTTTTTTGGGGTTAAAAGAGACTTTTTTAGAGAGTTTAAGGTCAGAATGGGCAGAGTACAGAAGGAATAAAGGAATAAAAAGGAAAACAAAAAGGTGAAAAGGGATATGGGAGCTGTGTAAATCAAGTTATGATAGGACTTCATTTAGGTTGCTAGAGGCGCAGAAAAGCAGAACGTCTTAATTTTCACATATGGTGGAGAATGAGGAACAGATGGAACTAATCATGAGGCAAACCATAGTCATCTGACTCCCTCTGGAGAAATGCCTCGCCACTCACAGAACTGTATGGTAGGCAGTGGATGAAGGTTTTCCGAAAATAAATGCCTCAGTCTTGAACCTTCCTCAAGAAGAAGCACAAGGCAGGGGAACGCTACGGGCAGAATGTCCGTTCATCGTAGGGCACACACACACTCTTGTGAATGCTATACTGTCATACTGCATTTTCATGTTAGCGCCCCGAATCATATACCGTTGATTATGTATTGTTAGGTATTGTTTCTGATGGAATAAAAACTAATCAAGAACTAATTAAGAAATACTCATGTGTACATCATCCGTCAGATTCAGCATGTTGGGGAGGTGCTGTATGGTTCAGCAGGTTAGGTCTCTGTGCTCTAGGGGTAGTTGATGCTGGCTGACCCAGTGCTTTGTCCCCAAAACCTGCTCATACCTGTTTATGCGTCTTTTTGTTGCCTGGAGTGCATGATGGGATAGGCAAGAACATAGTAGGCATAGAAATTGGTGACTCAGACTCAAGCTAATCCAGACACTGTTCTAAGGCCAGATGCCATATAAAGTAGCACTCTGAGAATACATTTCCAAAGATCTGTATTCCTTCTTTTTAAGCTAATTTAGTTTGAAGTGTGGTCACTTTAAATGCTGAGGACCAGAGTTTTTAAGCTACATCACGGATTTTGAATGGAGGTTCTTCGAATCAAGACATTTTTAAGAGTTGATTCCTAGACTCAGCATGTTTTGCTCCCTATTTTATTGCAATTTCCATCTGTTAAGCACCTCTGTTTGTAGAAGCGGTACCTGGAAATGAAATCATTGGGAGCAGTGTTCTTACTGATCTATGTCCATAAACTTCATTGCAGGCGGGAATGTGTAATTTGGATTATTTCCTCATTTATTGGGTTTCAGTAGGTTTGGATTGGATGGAAGAGTAAGTAAATTCTGCTCTCACTATGCTAGACTTTACATTAGCATAATGTTTATGCTCTCTCCGTGTTTGCTTGGATTTCCACCAAGTGCTAAGTTTCCAAATGTGGTGCAGTGTAGTTAGGTGAGTTGGTGTCTTTGAAGCTTGGCTTTAAAATAGCTGATCTATCTGTCCTGCATCGGACTGGCAACCTGCCCCTGGTGTTCCTTGCTTTGAGCTCCAAACTTGCTGTGATAGACTCCAGGATCATGGAAGGCCTATACCAGTAAAGCAGTGATTGAAGAATGATGCACCATGGCATCCATCCAGGGCCATTACTTTTTACTTGGACAGTTTATTAATTGCGAATATGTGAGAATAACAGCTTTTCTGTCCCCTTTAACAGGTGCTAAGAGTGGTGCGGCTTATTAAGATTTCTCCAGCGCTGGAAGACTTTGTGTACAAAATCTTTGGGCCGGGAAAGAAGCTAGGAAGTCTTGTCGTTTTCACAGCAAGTCTCCTCATTGTCATGTCTGCCATCAGTCTGCAGATGTTCTGCTTTGTGGAGGAGCTGGATCGGTTCACTACATTTCCACGGGTGAGCTTATATACCCCGGTACCAACGACTTGGCTGCGTAAAAGATGAAGACCGCTATTTTGATTAGAACCAAATGTTTCTGATCTTGCTGCAGTTAAGTTTCCATATGAATTCATGTTGAACATTTTTGATCAACGCACGGTCAGTCTGGCCTGAAAAGTGAAGTGGTGATTCTTGACTATTTGTATCAAAGCTGTAAAGAAAATGTTAAACTCTGTTGTCTACAGGGTAAGGCACAAGGGAACATAAACTGGAATGCAAAGAGGATGATATTTAATGTGTTAGCAGATGTTCCTCCCTCTGCCAAGTTCTTTGATATTAAGTGCTTAAGAGACGCGTTCTCATTAACCAAATCTTTTTATCCCCTTTCTACTAGGAATCCACTGATCCTAGTACTGGGGGACTTTAAAAGACCGCTATAAACAGATGCCTCTCATTTGCCAGATTACTCATTCAGGGTGGCTTGATAACCATTGAGCATAATGATGTTTACCCATTTCCCGTGATGAAAAGACCTGTTGAAAAATAATCTGTATCTCCAGATAGAGAAAGTGTGACGGAGCTGAAAATATGTCAAGGAGTGAAAAGATTAAGCTTTGCAAGACCTTCATATGACTTCTGCATGGCTGCTGCTTTCATTTGTTTGTGGTGGTGCACATATCGCATCCTGTAAAATGACTTGAAGCTCACGGAGCTAAAACACAAAAGCAGAAACGCTGTCTAGTGATTTTGACAGCTGAAGAGCACATATTCCTATACTACACTGTTATTTTGTTGTCATTGTGCCATGTATTTTACTTGCAAAGAAAAATACTAACAAAAAACCTAATAACTAAAATATACCACAGTTTAACAGCAAATAACAATGGAAACTCACTTCCCACCCAGCTCAGCAAAATTTATTCGCCATGGACCAGGTTGGGGTGGGGTAGGTATCCTGTATTTCTTCAGAGTGAAAATGGCAACTCTGAGGGTACAATCCTGTTATTCTGCTAAAATCCTGACACCCGTGTTATAGTACTTGCGGCCAGTCTTGGTCTCAAGGCCGGTTTTGAGACCACTCCTGTGCGGTCTTGGTCTCATCTGGGAGTCGACTTTATTTTGACTCAGTCTCGGACACAGAGGACTCAAGGTTTTATTTCAAGACCAGTCAAGACCATTCATCAAAACACCTCAATATTTATCACAATGGCTTAATATTCAGCTGTTTGTTAACCCTGACAAATGCAAAATGTGTTTATTTTCACATCAATTAATCTTAGGCTTGTAACTTTGGATAGGTATTACACATAGTTATTTGTCCCAAGTTGCAACATTGTGTGCTAAAATATTCCTGAATAGTTCTATGTGCAATGAAGCATATATTTCAAACATTTCCAAGTATCACCCCTTAAAATCCATAATGTAGGGTATATAGGTGAAAAAACGATAGCGACAAACATTCAGCATTAGAGTCTAAGACTGTTACGTCTGTGTTTATTCAGTGGATCATAAACTAAACAATGCTTTTCTATTTCAATTTCTTTCAGATGTTATAAAGCAAAAAATTTTAAAATCATAAAACTATGCATTGCTGCCTTTCAGATAACTTCAAAAAGTGACCAATATGTAAAACCGCAGATATTCATTTCCGCCTGGCACTAACCAGGCAGTATCCCTTCACGGTCCTGAGCCATAGAAAGATCTCCAATGAAACCCCGGAATCCCCACATCACAGAGACTCTAATCTCAACAGTCTTATAAGATTTTCTTTGTAGTGCTTGCAAATTTTTATATTAGATGCAACTAAAAATTGAGAAATTCCAATAGGCACAAATGGATTTTCCTCATAAGAAGGATAATATCAAGACTGTGTCAGCATTTACACATCAAATTATGACATATCTGAGTAGCCCAGAATGTCCCGAAAACAAAGCATATGTGGCTGACTCATGTACATACAATAGGGTTCAAAGGGTTAACATGGTACTGTCATTGGATGTAAAACGTCCTGCTTCAAAGTTCAAATCCAACTAATAACGTGTGTCTTATTTGGAAAAGGGTAATTTGTACAGAAGCAGTTATATTGAAATTTTAAGAAAAACATCCATGATTCAAATTAGACTGTGATTTAGGCCATACTGTCTAGCGACCCCAGAATGGTGCCTACGCTACACATTTCACAGTGTGTTGTAGACTCAAACGTAGACTTGAGATGTAGACTAAAACACTGGAGACCTGCCTTCGTCTTTACAACACTGTAGGAGACAGAACTGTAACAGTAGAAGCAGTTTTTTCTCAACTCCTCCCCTTTCTTCTGTTGCAGGCATTTATGTCCATGTTCCAAATTCTCACACAAGAAGGATGGGTGGACGTCATGGACCAAACTCTGGTTGCTGTTGGACATATGTGGGCTCCAGTAGTGGCTATTTATTTTATATTGTACCATCTTTTCGCCACATTGGTAATTATACACTGCAAATGGATGTTGAATATCACAGTCTCTTTAGTTACCTACAGGGACATTTACTGGCATTCATTTTCTCTTTATTGTCTTCCAGATCTTGCTAAGTCTTTTTGTAGCAGTAATATTAGATAACCTGGAGCTCGATGAGGACTTAAAGAAACTCAAGCAGGTAGGCAGTTGTTTTGCCATATAATTAAAAAAAAAAAACTATCTGGTATAATCCTTGGCTCAAATTTTTGTCACGTATTTGGAGAATGTGGACCACCATCTCACATATATTCCTTTTTCATATATTTATTTTCTAATTTCACAGCATCTAGTCTTTTGGGTTTTTAATTAATATTATGTTTAATTTGCTTTGGTGTCTTGCCAAAATTAGCTGTCCATTTGGCTGTCACACTGTCTCTTATTGGAGATCTGTTATATCCTAGTCTCTATAACACAAAATAATCCACGTCTCATGTACTTCAGGCTTAGTCAATAGTCTGCTGTAAACAGACTGTGACTGCTTTCCATGAGTAGATGGAACATCCCCAAATGTGCCAGGAATTATTACTATTACAACAACTGTTAACCTTAATTATAAGTTTTTTATTCAATGATTGGCCCTTGCGATGCCATGGTGGATCTGCTGGTGACATTGCTGGCTGACACCTCCATGTCACCTGTGTTCTATGTGGAGGGGGGCTTGAACGTGTTTAAACTGCCTGGAGTTTGTTCAGATATGTGATGGATTGGTATCCTGTCATATACCAGAATTTCATATATTAATTCCTTTCCAGCTGCATATATATTCTGCATCCTAGAGTAAAGGTCCATATCCCATAGTATTTGATGAAAAATACAGAATAACATAATACAAAATATAGATTTTATTCAGACCTGTATAGTATCATTTGTGGTGATGACATTTTTACATTTATATAAGGGGTGATTAGTGTTTAGCTGGATGTTTAGTGAGCAGAAGGATGAAATAATTACCATATCAAAGTTGATATAAAATCACTCATCTGTAAATGAGGTCTGATGAATAATCCATCTAAAAACTGTGAGATGAAATATATACTGTATATGGGGCAAAATGGAAATGTGTGTAATTTCAAAGGACTGACACAGGGGAGTTTGTTTCATAATAGAATTTAATTCAATAAAACAATGAATAGTAAATATCGGGTGCATCTGAAGACCATTTGATGTGCTGCAATGGATGACACAATGACCACAGAAAATAGTACAGTCCCATTTTTTTAATTCACAAGAAATAAAAATTTAAAAAAGATTTAGGAATCATTGTACTAACAATACTGCATGTATATGCAGAAGAATTTAAACAAAAACAGTTGCTATATATTTTAGCATAAAGATGGTAACTGTTTCGTCTTATTCATATGATTTGGCCAGCATTGCATTGTGAGTAAGCACTATTTTTCTGCTCAGATGTCACCTGAGCTCTGTGACAATCTAGAAACATGCGGTGAGGCATATTTGTGCCTGTAATTGCTCTTAGTGCGGGAGCGTGACCTCTGGGCATCTGGCGTCCCATCCAGGGTTTCCATGCCTTGTACCCTTTCTACTGCTAGGGGAGATTCCAGGCTTACCAATGCCATGTACTGAATAAGCAGTTATGGAAGGTGGAGAAAGTATACTTATTGTCTGAAATTGCAGTAGTGTGTTTTGGTTCCTGGTTGCATGTTTATGCATTTGCATGCGTTTATGGGAGTATTTATGTATTATTTATTTTATTTTAATTAGCAGATTCTTTTGTGCAAAGTAATGTGAATG
The DNA here is from genome assembly GCA_019775955.2 of Pollimyrus isidori. Taxonomy (NCBI): domain Eukaryota; kingdom Metazoa; phylum Chordata; class Actinopteri; order Osteoglossiformes; family Mormyridae; genus Pollimyrus; species Pollimyrus isidori. The sequence continues at coordinate 43,323,415 of JABFDZ020000001.1, forward strand.
AGGCAAATTACGTGTTACAAACATAAAGCTGTCGAGTAACTGACTAGGTAAGTTGCAGCTAGTACATATGTAAGCAGTATTGTAGTAAGCGCTAAACCAACACCTTTGAAGCGTATGAAGAATGCAGAAAAATGACTATTCTTATTGACAGGCAAAGTATTATGCTAATAACGCTCAGGATGAAACTAGTAGAGGTGTTTCTGGAGCAGATGGATCTTGACTTGTTGCTTGAAGGTTGAGAGGGAATCTAATGCAAGGGTTTGTGTTGATGATGGAATTCAAACCCATGCGTGCAGAGCACAGTGGATTGGCAGTGGGCTGAGACTATGTTGCAGTGCAAGCACAGGTACTAATAAACAGACAGCAATGAAGCCTATTATGTAAAAAAATTCTAGTTAAATATGATGGTTCATAATCATGAAGGCACACACTGCTTTGTGACGTTGAAAACATCGTGAGGCTTCTGTGTTTTGGTGGCACAAGGTACAGTGCAGTACTGCACGTAGTTTCTTTATTATTACTGTAGCAGTCGTAGCATTGTGTACTGTACTCTATTATAATTTTTCTGAGTTATCTACAAATTTGGCTTAAAGACAGACTTAGGGAACAGATCTTGTTCGTGACCTGGGACTGCCTGTGCAGAATATAATGAACATGGATATTGTTTTATTCCTGTGGTGTACAGTTCCTATTCCTTTGGTTTGTATATAGTATTACAATTAAGGAAAGCATATTCTTTTTTGTGTATGATTGTACATTTTCAGTTGTGATGGTACCACACTTTGCGATATAGCAGTCCAGATTGTTCTTAGTTCATGTGTCATATATATGAACATTTATTTCAACACAAAACTGCTTCCCGCTTTATATGAATGCAAATGTCTTTTTATTGCAGTGTGTGCTGCTGTCAGGCAGGTCTGTTTCTGTGAATATCATAATCATACATTATTAAGCTCTTCTGCCAAGTATGTATCTTATCTGAGAAATGTTTTAGTGCAATTAAATTTTGCCTCACATTTTTTCTGGACAGCGCCATCCTGGGTTGTTCCCTGCCTTGCGCCTGTAGCCTAGGGGATAGACTCCTCACCCACCCCTCTGGTCCTGAATAAGATGAAGTGATTTCAGGGATGGGCAGGAATGTATATAAAATACGTATTTGAAATACAAAATACTATTTTAAATTTTGTATTGTAAAGCCTTTGGGAAAAATCTAATGTAATTTGTATTTAAATACATTTAGGATAAGTATTTTGTATTTTCAAAATACAAAAAATACTTTGTGCCAATCAACCTCTTTATCAGGGTGCTGATTTAATTCAGACACACCCCTCCCCCAACCTTAACACTCATGCAAGTGAGCTGCCTGCAGCAGAGTCAGCATTGGATGCAGTTTTCTGCATTATGGTAATAGTGTCATCATGATCAATTCATTGTTGATTAAAGTTAAGATGGTGCATCATTCAGATTTGCCTTCAGTAAATATGAAAGAATAAAAAAGCACCGACACGTGTTAGCTGCCTGTTAGCCAATCAGTTTTGATAGGTTTTTTTTTAAAATCTATCAACTAGCTAGTTAAATGTGTTTAAAACATTACTGCATGTTAGGGCTGCGTGATATGACAGAACTTTATATATCTTAGGCAGCGATGATATAAAGTGCGAATCGATTTAAACTTTTCAGAATTGTTTACATAAGCCTAGGTCATTTAGAGCAAATAAATCCTTGCAGTGTTTAGTGGGGCAGCAGGAATTATTGGAACGTTGGGGTGGATGAAGAAGCATGAATGAATAATGAGGGATGGGCAGTATTTTACATAAATGTATTTAAAATACGTATTTCAAATACAAAATACTATTTTATATTTTGTATTGTAAAGCCTTTGGGAAAAATCTAATGTAAGTTGTATTTAAATACATTTTTCTACTCAGTATTGTGTATTTTTATTTTAAATACATTTCTATGTATTTATGCCCTTCTCTGAGTGGTTTCAGAAAATGGATGGATGGATTTCCTTAACAAAATGCCTTAAACAAAGTTTTACTGTTTTAAAGAAAGCAAGCCGGCAGGTTGTGAATCATAATGATACAAGGGCATCTGATTAAAAAGTAACAATTTACATTCTGGAAAATTGTTAATACAAAAATATGACTCTCAAAATAGGGTCCACTAATGCAGAAGGAGAGCTAATGGAATGGGTTTGCAGGGAGAGATGGACTATGTCAACAAATTAGACAGACCAAAATATGCAGAGATAAACTTAAGGTAAACGCAGAAGTGGTCACAGCATGGTAAATAGCTGTCAGTCATTATTTATGATTATTCACCACCTGTGAATCATTACATCATGGATAGGGAAACGCATTTTGTTCTGAAACATACTGTCACCAGCCGGACTGCTGTGTGAGATGTAACTGCTGTAACTTTCTCATTTTGACTACATTTGTACAATAAATCACCTTAATGACAGCAGGAGCAAGAAGACAGATTGATTGATTGGTTGATTATCCTAATAATTATTATATTCCTGTCCATGGATTTCTACCTATAATGGTTGCTTCATAGAACAGCGTGCTTCCATTTTTTTTAAAACACTTTACTGAAAGCACCTTGTCTTGATGTGTCACTGTGCCATATTACTGCAAAACAGCTTATATTTGTCAGACTTAGTTTCACCTGTTAGATTTGTTAGAGGCTGCGTTTAGAGAACCGTTTTTACTTTCCATAAAACATTTATTTAGAGTTATTCATCTCCCTTATTCTCACTACCTTTTTTGTAATTTATAATTTTATGATGAACTGGTGCTCCTGTAGCACGATGATTAGAATATTGTGCTAGCAATGCAAGGGTTGTTGGTTCAAAGGGAACATGCATGAATTATGAATCGTGAACCTTACCTCTTCTAGAAGTTGCATCAGAGCCTCGGGCTTTCTTTCAGAATTTTTAAGGACCTAAAAGAAAAGAACAATGAATTATCAGGCAGTGACCAAGAAGACACCCCCCCACACACACACTCACACACACACAAACACATATAAACATGTCTGTTTTGCATTATTTGAAATGGTCTTTGGCCCAATGTGTAATTAGTGAAACACCAATGCATGGATCAGGCAAGACTGAAAAAGATACTGGGGTAATTATAGCCCAAAGCCACCCGAATGGCTTAAATGAAAGGAGGAAGTCCCTGTGAAAACTGTAAGCTATACAGGTTACTCTCGGTTATTTAGTTTCTCCAGACTGGGATGCGACCCAGCAAACTCCCAGAATTTTCTACTGCAAGGGTGAATATTTTGTGTATTATCTCCTTGGTTACAGGTAGGGGTGTTGAAATTAACCTCATAATCGATGCATCGCGATGCAGACGTGACAGAACATAATCGATTTCATTAAAAACTTGATGACAGTACAGCGCTGCTCCGTGTAGGAGTAATGGTGCTTTCGATTATTTCTCTCCAAGTCGCAACTCTGATGAAAACACCACGAAACGTCGTGAAAAACCTCACTTCCTGTCGGAAACACGCCTCCCTTATGACGTTGACGTCGGAAAACAATTTTGTTGTCCGAGTTGCCCCTGTGATGTAATTTCAACATGTCGGCTTATACACTCAAGAGTAATTCTATTTTATAAATCTTTAAAAATGTTTATTTTGTTAAATGTATTAATAGTTATAAATGTAACTGCATGTGTTCGATTTAGAGAACCGTATCATGACCGTAAACAGTATCCTGTCATGCAGTATGAGTTTTTTAACTTGTTAGTGTTTTTCGTTTGTAGTTTGTTTGTAGTTTGCCTCTCAAAAAAAGAATATCGCTATGAATGTGCTAAAAAAATTGTAAAGCTTTTAATGCGGTTTGACTAGTTCGTGTTTCTTGTTTGTTTGTCTCTCGTAAAAAAAAATTTCATTCCAAATCTGCTAAAATATAAAGCAACAACACACAGCAGCACGTTCATGGAGGCAGCCATGTTCCGAGATCTGGGTAGCTCATAGTTTCTGTTTACATTTTGATCAGCTATGTCTATATTCTTTATTTCTGTTTACAACTTAATGTAATGTCACAATTTCTGTTTACAGGTTAAATAATAACGGGAGCTTACATCTCACTGGCTGTGTTTGTGTTTGAAAATATGATGTGAAGTAATGTAGAAAAATTTATGGGATGTATCGTGATGCATCAAGATATCGAATCGTGAGACCAGTGAAGGTTCACATCTCTAGTTACAGGGTGGTCCTGGCTTGGGACCATAGCAGTTTGGTAGTGGCAGGGTCCAGGGGCTGAGAAATGTGAGTTCTAGGCAATATTTTATTATCCCATTATTAAAAAGTGCTAGTATTTGCTTGCTGTGTCAGGAAGAACGTTCTACTCCCCACTATGCAGTGGAGTTTCAGACTTCGGCCACAGAGAGTGGGTGGAATGTGGTTTCTCTCATCATCACCTGCCGGCAGGGGATATCTGACTCACTGGATGAGAGAATTAGCCTGCTGGGATGAAGAGAATGTCCTTCTGGCCTTGAGTTCTCTCTCGATTGGGTTAGATAACTTTATGCAGAACCCTTAGACTAAGCAGGAAGTTGGCTGTTTCCCTGAGTATGGATCTGGATGGAAGTGTGCAGAGCAGGGGTGTAATGAGATCTCGCAACATTACAACGTGATGAGATTTCCCGTCGGAGTGAGAAGTGGTCTCGCAAAGGCACTTCGAATCAGCTGCTGTAAGCATGTTGGCGTCTGACTACATTACCATAGTAGATGCCCCAGACACTTTTAAACCTTTTGTGTGACGGCATTTTGGGAGCCCGGTGGAAAATATAAATGGCGAAAAGGTGACAAACAAAACATGAACCATCTGTAAGCATTGTAGGAATATACTGCCGTACACAGTGCTTAATGCTACTAATATGCAAAGCCGTTTGCAGCACCATCATAGCTCTTTACTTAAATCCACTACACTGATGAAGAAAACGTTTAAAAAGAATATTTATGTTTGTTATTTATATTGTTTTATTTATGTTCTATTTTTTGTTTAATTAAGAAGTCAAATGCGAGAGAAACCTGTCATTTGAGTTTGTGGTGACATATTTTATGGTGCTAGATATTCTGTTCTTTACTGCATATGATGATGGTGATTATTTAAAACATTTCACCATACATCAGCATTATTTAGCATTTTGTTGTCTTTCAAATTAATGAAATAAAAAGCTGCTTTCCAGTAATACATTTTTTAAATTTTCCTTAAAATATTGTTAAAATATCGTCTCGTCTCATTCTTGTGAACCCACTATCATGTCCTGTCTCGTGGGCTGAGTATATTATTATTGGCCGTCATTGGCCCAGTCATTGTCGCCCTGGATGCCCAGTCCGGCCTAGAAATGCCAGACTTGTGGGTAAATCCATACTCCCTGTCACAATACTGCCTGTGGGAGCCATTCGTTATTTGTTATGGCGGTGGTGGAGACCATACGGTTTTGCCGCTAATATGCCATAAACAATAGTAACCCCTTACGTTGTCATCATTGTAACCTTTTATGATATCGGTGTTAAATGGGACCTTGACTCAAAGGTTAAACGGATGTGGATCTCAACTTACTTGGTATAGTTATTTGCATGGCAAGTAATCAACAGGATGTAGCTGCCTTCGCAGTGGAGTGGACGATGTTGGATACTCTGCCAATACTGCTTCTGGCTGAAGTCTCCTGGGGGAATTCAGAAGATTTCACTGTCAGCACTATTGGACAGTATTCTAGCAATCTTATAGACAAGCAAACCGCAGAATGGCGGGGCCTATCTGTATGGCCTTATCTTCCACCATCGATGGCCCTTCATTGTTAGGCACACATAGCTAGTAGTAGGTGATACCATGGGCGTCACTAGGCCATTTTTAGGGGGGTTTTAGCCCCCCTAACATTTGTACTCAGCCCCCCTAAAAATTCACTGTAAACTTTACACAAATTGGTGAATGTCCACGTTCCCTGTAAATTTCATATTAAAACGGCAGCAGAGTTAGGCTCCGCCCCGTTTTTCAGCGCGGTCTTCAACTGAAGCATCACAGACTGCGGCATCACAGACTGCGGCATCACAGATCGAGGATTAAGCCAACGGTGTGTGTTTTTCGATAAATTGTTATATCTGCATCAGTGCAGTCCTTTTTCATAAATACA
>JABFDZ020000001.1:43331723-43346847 GCA_019775955.2 Pollimyrus isidori
CTCTCCCCAGGCATGCGCAGTGCTGTGCCTCTTGGCTCTCCCCAGACATCGGCAGTGCCGTGCCTCTTGGCTCTCCCCAGACATCGGCAGTGCTGTGCCTCTTGGCTCTCCCCAGACATCGGCAGTGCTGTGCCTCTTGCCTCTCCCCAGACATCGGCAGTGCTGTGCCTCTTGGCTCTCCCCAGGCATGCGCAGTGCTGTGCCTCTTGGCTCTCCCCAGACATCGGCAGTGCCGTGCCTCTTGGCTCTCCCGAGACATTGGCAGTGCTGTGCCTCTTGGCTCTCCCCAGACATCGGCAGTGCTGTGCCTCTTGGCTCTCCCCAGGCATCGGCAGTGCTGTGCCTCTTGGCTCTCCTCAGGCATCGGCAGTGCTGTGCCTCTTGGCTCTCCCCAGGCATCGGCAGTGCTGTGCCTCTTGGCTCTCCCCAGACATCGGCAGTGCCTTGGTGGCAGCTCCTGTGAGGCAGAGGTGCCGCTCTAAGTGCCATGCTTTTTTTCTCAGTTTGTGTAGGACTGCCATCATTAATAAATGCCACATTACATGGAAACAATGGCATTTCCATACTCTAACATTTCAAACACCGTATAATTTAATGAGGCTGGTTTATTTTTGCAGTATTGAAGCCTTTGTCTTTTGTTTGTTTAATTCTATTTCTTGTTTCTTATAATTAATGTGACATCACAAACTGTCATAGCTCAAGACCTCTACATGTTTAAATGTCCTTTTAGGATACCAAATATTGTACATTCAATCACATAGATAACAGGACTATGTTGATTGTTCTCGTCCTATAAACCATTGTTATGAAATCCTTTGTTTGGTGGAGGACAGCAGTATTAGTTCCCTGTAAGACCGTAACCATAAGCTCACTGGCCTTCATGAAGCAACTTCTGCATCACATCTGTCCTGTCCCCAGGGATTCCAGGCCTCCACTCAGTGCCCCCAGGAAAGATTCCCTGCTTGCCAATCATAAGCCTCTGCACAGTTGTGATGAGGTTGATGGCAACAGATGTTTCATGGAAGGAACTGTTAAATTACGTGGTAGAAGCAATACATCCAAGTAAACTATAAATAATCACTATGGTAGGCTTTAAATTCTAGATTTGTTAGTGACTTGAATTTTCTGAATTTGAATGCAGTTCCATTACTGCCACACAAGGGTGTCGGAGGAGCAGGGAAACCCAGGCAGGTTCAGGCGATCAATCACACGGCAGACACCCTTGAATACATTAAATTATATGTGAAATTGGGCAGGGGGCCCAAGGTGATGTTTTCTCAAGGGGTGGGGGGGGGGATTTCTGGATAAGCCCCTGCTACTACAGTACCTGCTGCCTTAGATGGATAAGGTATGTTTATAAACTGCTTCTAAGGGCATTGCTTTACGTCAGCATGAGAACCAGCCACGTCTACAGACATTTTAGATAAGTCATAAAGCTCTGTGATGGATGAGCAAGTGCAGGGTTTGCAGGGTCAAAGACCACAAATATTGAATTGTTGACGTTTTTAAGGTGTGCTTGCTATTAATGGGCTACTGTGTGAAGTCCATTAAAAAGTCATTTAGCTAGGTGTGCAGGCTGCAGAGGGCGCTGGGGAGGGCACTGCGCTGTCTGTACAGATAATTGGGAGTGATGTGGTGTTTCGGTCTTCAGCTGGATTATCCGTGTGCCTATTTGTCAAGTGGACACTGGCTGCATGAGTGTTCAGCATTCTTTGTGAATATTAATGGAATAGTCACTGTCCTTCAAGGCTTTTTGAATGACCTTCCCATAATGAGGACAGATGCTGCTCACGAGCTCTTGATTTGGCCATGCAAACAGGAGGTTTTTTTTCATGCATTTTTTATTTTATTACTTGCCCGCCATGCGATTGATGTGGTCATTTGTTAGAGGTATTGGTTGTGGTTGGAGCCACAGGTGGCGGACAGGAGTTAATAGAGTCGGGGGGGAGGCTGGTGCGTTAGAAAGTGCACTTGATTGCTGTTCGAAGGATAATTACCTTTCTTCAGACAGAGCCATTTCCTCCGTAATCTTTTTCCATTGTCAGCAACACTGCACCCCTCCATGTATCTCTTCCTGATTTTTTAGGAAAATCATTACCTAAATCAATCAAGCAAAATGTATTAACATTGTCGCAACTGCAGCTGAACGTCAGTATTGTTCATGATAAGCCATTGTAGCGTGAAATGCACTGGTATGCTGAAGGAAAATGTGATGCCGCAGACACCTTAAATGACTTTCAAAGTTTTGAGACATTGACAAAATTTGAAAATAAACCCAAAAAAGGTATGCCCTACCTCCACAACAATGTGCCTTTTTAATACATTTTTCGGGCTATATATCTATATATCTAAAGATGAGTATTGAACAGAGGTGAATCAAGCACCCTTATGTGGCTGTAGACTAATGCATTAGTTTTACCCATAGTGATACATGTGCTCTGATCTGTGTTAGGCAGTAACCTCACCTGAATTGTGGAGGGAGAGGCGCCTGTAAGAGTTTTGCTATAGCACATGTTCTCCATGGCATAAGGTTTAGTTTGTCAGGCCTTTTGACTATTTTTGACTTTTTAATAGTCTTATGCACAGTTCGGATACACAGACCAGTTAGGATTCTGGACACACCTGCTTTTAATGCAATTGTCTCTGTTTTTGTTGTTATTTACCTTGTAGTAAAAGGCTTTGCAGCAGTGAAGTCATCCGTATAAAATGTCGCAATGACCAACATCTTAAAGTGTTCGGCATCGCAGATTTCTCTCAGACTTCACATTCTTCAAAATTCCTCCTTTTTGCTTTGAAGACAGCACTGCAAACTCTTGGCAATCTTTCAACCAGCTTCCAGATGTAGCCACCTGGAATGCTTCTCCAGCAGTCCTGAAGGAGTTCCCACAAGTTCTCGGCAGAAGTTGGCTACCTTCCTTATATTCTTAAATGCAACTCATCCTAAAGCCAGCTCAATACTGTTTAGGTCAGAGGATTGCAGTGGCCAGGTCATCTGTCACAGAACTCCATCTCCCTCCTTATTCTAAGATAACACTGTATAACCTTGCGGTCTGCTTGAGGTCATTGTCCAGACTTTGTTACTGTATAGAATGCATACATACACATGAATAAGAGCAGTTGTCTGCGACAATGTGGTGGATTCCCTATGTATACCCTTGACAGGAATAGCGGTGACTATACTGTTGATTCTGCTGTGTGCACAGTTCGCATTAAAACACTCAGTGCTTATCAGACAGCGGGTGCAGTTCATTCATTGATTGAGGCCTTGGGGAGGTTGGAACAATGGTCCGCTCTCCCATGAACAGTAAATGGCTTTAGAGGTAATCGGGATGCACCAAGGTGACTGCCGCAGCTCCGGGGCCGTCCCTCGGGCCCCGGAGACGCAGTCAGAGGTTAGGCCGCGCTGCGTTTGATGTGGAAAATCCCGTTTGCAGTTTGTATGCTTCAATGTGCATGTGAGGCAGTGGAAAGTCATGCTGGGAATTTTCCATATTTGCTTTGAGTTTTAACTCTTCATAAGAGAGGTTTGATGTGACGTCCACATACTGTATCCAGTGTCTTGCGCAGACCTCCTGAATATGGACCCCAGGGTGTATTGATCTTGATGATTCTGAAACCATGTTGATGTTCGGGAGTGAGCCCATTGTTACTCTTTTGCAGGCTTTTCACAGGACAAATTATTTCTGCTTCTTCAAATTCAAAAGCCATTTCTGTCCCTCTGAAATCCCCTTTGGCATACTTTGTGTTCACTCTAAACAGTGCACCCTCCTATGCAGTAAATCAAGCTTTGAGGGGTTTGTGTGTGTGTGTGTGTGTGTGTGTGTGTGTGTGTGTGTAGATTAGGTTTATATTACATTGCCAAATGTCCCCCACAATGTAATAAGAACCTATTATTTTGATATTGGGGGAACCATTTATCAGATCCCCTCAAAGATATTGTAATGCAATCAAAAAACTAAAAATGGCAAAATAATTCGTATTTTGATTGGTTACTAATGGTTACAGCTGGTTGGGGTTAAGGTTGTAATGTTGGGATTAGGATTCTGCCCTTAGAAATGAATGGAGAGTCCCCACAAAGTTATGAATATGAATGTGTGTGTGTGTGTGTGTGTGTGTGTGTGTGTGTGTGTGTGTGTGTGTGTGTGTGTGTGGTTTGCTTTCTACTGGATTTCCACTACACTAAAAAAAACAATGTGCACACACAAATGACTAATGTAATGTATTCTGTCGCTTTATGGTTTGACCCACATTTTTGAATAAGAAATATAAAGAAAAGAATCACGAGGGCAGCGGAACATCAATTGTGCTGTGCTGCCCCCCAGTCACTCATCTCACAGCAGAGTGCAGAAGGGAGGCGGAAGCGTTTTCTCCTTTTCATGCATCCCCCCCCAGCTCCAGCCTGACTTTAGCTCAAACCCCTTTAATGCATTCAGAAGGAGACAGATGTTTCTGCCTGCTGCCTGTGTGCATGTTGCTAACGGTAAGCGCATCACAGAAAGCCCAATTTATGTAGCTTTTTACCTAATCAAAGATCCATCAGATTTATCTTCATGCTTCCAGACAGTATTTTTAAGCAGTGAATTTCAATAATCTACTTTCACAGTCTGTATAATCTAATGGCCATAATTAGCCCTATTATGCGAATGGAATTTTACTCATGCAAATTTTGGTGTCCTGCCTGTATTTAAGGAAAATATTTATTAGCTGCTACTTCTCGTGAAGCATATTCCAAAGATTTAATATTTCCTCCTCCCCAGTTGGCTTTTCCTGCAGCTCCCTTTTATAAAATGTAATCGACGGCTGTGGGAGTTGTGGGGATGAGTTAACCATCTGTGTGCTGCTGCCATCTACAGGCAGCTTCCTTTCATAGCAGCTTATTTTTGTTTTTTGCTCACAAATAGCTTGGGTTCATGTTTCCAGTAAAGGAGCATCTGCCTAGCAACTCTGTATTCATAACTCGCCTGACCTAATCCCATCAGGCTGTTAAGATATAATTTCTATTTTTTATTTCATATTTAAATTAATTATGTCAGAGTTGCGTTTTATTTAACATTTGTTTTGGCACATAATTTAGAGTGATTAGAGTGACTCAAGGGTTTTTCCTTGAAGCTATATGAGGTCACTTGTTGTCTTACCCTGTGGCAACCCATCTTAAAATTTTCAGTATAACTGGGGCCAAATTTGTAAATCTGTCTAAGATGGTTTTGAGTCTCTACTATTAGTAATATACTGTGCCAAGGTAATCAGTTGAGATCACATGACAAAATCGTGGACAGATTAAGAGGTCTGTTGTACTAGCCCTTAGAGTCCCTCGAGAGCAAATTAACTCCAAACAACCCAAAGCATGCCAAATCACATGACCTTGGATTGTCAGTGCACCTAGAGTGTTCATTATGCACTATTCCTCCTGTCTGAATTCTGCCTCTTTTTTGGATCTGTGCTCATGTTCAGAAGCTTGTATGTTTGAATCCCTTGGCTGGCAGTGTAATAATCTCACCAGTGGGCACTTAAACAAGGCCCTTAGCTTCATCTGCTCCAGGATGCTGGCTTCCTCAGCTCTGAGAGCCAAATCCTCCCTCAACTGTACTAAATGTGAATCAGGGACTTGCATGCATTTACATATATCAGCGACATATCTCACTCAGTTGTGCCCCTACTGTCATCCCATCTCCGTTCAGCATAATTAGTTACCTGAGTGTGTAAAACCTTCTCCTGCAGTTGAAGCAGAGTGAAGCTAACGCGGACACCAAGGAGAAACTCCCACTGCGCTTGCGGATCTTTGAGAAGTTCCCCAACCGGCCGCAGATGGTCAAGATCTCTAAACTGCCGTCAGATTTCACCGTGCCTAGAATCAGGTAGTGTGGCTTCCCTCAGACAAAGATGACATTTACTTGCCTCACTGGTTGTTTGAAATTATCTCAGTATAATGATTTGCAACTGAGAGTTCATATTTTATGTATTTAGTACTGTAGATGCATTTGTCCAAAGCGACAGGCACGTGCAGTGAAAATAATTGCTCTTTATGTGCAGCACTTCAATCCAAAGCAACTTTCATTACAAGGAAGGGTTACAATTTATGTGTGCTTCCTGGGATTTGAACCCACAACCTTCACATTGGCTGTGTTTTCGATGCAAAGGAGTTTTGGTTCAAATGCTAGGATGCTCTCTTGTTGAGCAACAGGAGCTCCAATATGTTTCATTTTTTTTTAAAGAACAGGATATCTGTATATTTTGTTTCAAACTAGATTGAAATGTGTGTGTGTGTGTGTGTGTGTGTGTGTGTGTAACAGAGAGAGTTTTATGAAGCAGTTCATCGATCGCCAGCAGCAGGACGCCGGTTGCCTGTTCCGAAGGCTCCCCTCTGCCTCATCTTCCTCGTGTGACCACTCCAAGAGGTCCGCTGTCGAAGACAACAAGTACATCGATCAGAAGGTCCTGACCCAGACCTCACACACTTCCTACCTTCTTTTCAAGTACCCCCCCCAAAAAAAAACCAAAAAAAATAATAAATACTAATCCTTCAGACAATTTAATGTATTTATATTTTCATTATAAATGTCAGATGTATTCATTATCGTTTGAGGACGTGTCTATTTAATAACAGACATATAAAAATGTACAGAACATGTGAGGTCCATGCAGTGCTCTGGAGGCATAAAAAGTATTTACTGCACCACCAAGACAACTTTGGATTATTATTATTATTGTTGTTATTATTGTTATTATTGTTATTATGATGCTTAGATTAAAATCCTGCTTTACACTGATTATCAGTGACATGGAGACATTAACTTTCGCATCTCCCGATCGACCACAAGAGCAGCATCCAGAGAGCATTACAGTGACTGCTGTTCTTCTAGGGTGACAATAGGAAGGACAGAATGAAGGTCCAGAGGTTCTCTCTGGCCAATAATTAAGGCTTAACGTTATTTCTGAAAAACTGAAAAGCAGCGCTGTACTATTCAAGCCTTTCCTCTCTTTGTGTTACGTATAGTGTTGACGGCTTTTGTTGTATATTTATAACAAAAGGTTGCTCTGTGTACACTAAATTGACGTTTCCTTCTGCGGATATCAGCTTTCCTGTGATCTTTACTTTTGTTCTAAAAGCTGCGAAGATCCATATTCAGCGTCCGCGCCCGGAATCTCCTAGAAAAGGAAACAACTGTCAACAGGATACTGCGGTGAGGCTTGTTCGTTTTCAGGGTCATATTCATCAGTGCTTCCCAAGCCGGTCTTCGTTTTTGCTCCCTCCCAGCTCTCAGCAGAAATGTAGATTGTCTGGGAGGGAGCAAAAACGTGGACCGGCTGGGGGGTCCCCGAAGACCGGCGTGGGAAGCACTGATGCAGATTTCCAAACCTGAAATGTATTTCTTAACCATGTCGAGGTAGGCAGAAGAATGATCATTTGGGATCGAAGACGTGAAAATAAAGGTGCAACTAATGACTAATACTACATTTTATGATTATGGAGGAGAGTAACTGAGGGTCCCTACGATTGATTGGGGGTCACATAATACCTTCAGTAGTACTAAAAATTTTATATTATTACAAATAAATTGATCATTGGAAAGAACTTAAAAAAATGCATAAAATTAAACATCTGTTTCCTAGAATGTATCAGTAATAATAGCATGAAAGCCATTTCGTGTAAGTTATTTATGCAGCAGTCAGAAATTCACAGAGAGCAGTTTTTCCGTATACTATTTGGGACTTATTCCCTATTTTGAAAGACTGAATAATTATGTCAGATCAGCGGTAGTCCGGATAGCCGCGATGTCGTAAACAACGGCGCCCCGGGCTGCTAGACAGTGAATCGGCACTCAGCGCACGTCTCGCCTCGCCTCTGTCCCCATGTCGCACTTCACACAGCCAGCACCGCGCCAAAGAACCGCTAATCGCATGAGAGCTTCCATAAACAATGGAAGCTCATGCTCTTATAATCAGTATTATCAATAGGCCTGTTCTTCTACATGACTTGACAATTACTGTACACATACAGCGTGACGCTGGCACCACTATAACTGATCGAATAATTACCTGCGTACAGCAGGGCGTCCTTTTGGGAGCCTACAGGCTGAGCTTTTGGTATGTCTGTCCATTCTCAAGGCAGCAGGAAAGAGCTGGGCATGTCAGGCTCTGGACATACCTACAAGGGCTTCATCATCCAGCCAGGGAAGGCAGGAAGGCTAAGGGATGATCTGCAGTATGCATCCATCAGATGGCTTTTACCAGCTTGCTCACGCTGCATTCCTAAATACTTGTGATCCAAGGGAGCGTGGACAAGACTATCACAGACCTCTTTAAGCCGGCATTGTTTTGGAGACGCTCCATACTTGAGACACTTACTACTCCCATCTGTGGTTACAGGGCTTGCACCCGGCAGCGTATGTTGAGCGGCTCCTTCGAGGGGCAGCCTGCCAAAGAACGTTCCATCCTGAGCGTGCAGCACCACATCCGCCAGGAGCGCAGGTCGCCTTTTCCGCACAGACGCCACATACTCCAGCTACTCTACTGCACCCAGAATGCACCAGCTTTATGTAAACACTGGGTGTTCCTCAACATGCATACTTGACCGTACTTGAGTTCTCATGTACCCGGTTTTATGTCACCTTCCATTGCCGAAGAACAATTCCAGTACTCCAGAACAGAAGTACAGAGGACGGTAAAAATTCTCAGATACCGTTCTTGCCCCACCCCAGATAGCAAGGATCCATCGGTTGCATCCTTGACTAGCGAGACCAATCACATGATTCATTGCAGCCCAAATTTATTCTTCGAAGGCACCAATCTTAACAAGACCAGTCTTAACAAGGGCACAACTACAGTCTTTGCATTCTTGGTATTGAAAAACACCCACTGTCTACTAGACAGCACATCATGCTTAGTAATGTAGCATGGTTACATTGATCCCCAAAGGACATACTGTGTAGCCTGTGTGTAATGTGTATACTGTACTGTCTCTCTCTCATTGTCTAGGTCTCTGAGACACGGATCCACCAGCCAGAGAATCAGTCGAGGGAAATCACTAGAGACACTAACACAGGATGTGAGAGCACCTCTGTTATTTTTTTCTCTAATATCCATCCTTGGTGAATATTATGCTTTTAACTATTTAAACAAAATGCTAATAGAATGTAAGGCTACTCTACATGTCCTACTCCTTAAGCATGATAATGGCTATAACGTTATTATTATTGTTAATATGATCCATCCTTCTGTGTTCCAGTTATTTGTTCAGGGTTACAGGGGGGCTGGAGCCTAGGGTTTGGGGTTAGGATTAGGAAGGTACCAGTCCGTGGCCAGTATTCCAGCAGTAATGGAATGCTGGGGGTTTTTTGGAGGTGTTTCATAATTACTGAAAATAAATTATATATCTTCAATCTTTTACAATCCTTCATGTTCCGTGGTCTGTGTCCTGGTCCGTAATATTTTTGTGTGATGTACTGTAAGCACAGTCCGTGGAGTTCAGAAAGTCATACACCACAAGCCTAGTACACATGACTGCGGTATGTCCTGGATGGCACGCCAGTACATTTGAGCCACCATAGCCATATCATCATCGTCATCATCATCATCACCATTATTATTATTATTAATGGTCCAGGGACCTGTTTCACAAAGCAGGATTACTTGTTTAGCCAAATAACTTGCCAGATGTAGAAGGTAGTCTTGGCTAAAGTTGATGGAAAAAAAGGTCTATTTAGCCCAGACTACTTTAAATCTGGCAAGTTATCTGGCTAAACAAGTAATCCTGCTTTGTGAAACAGGCCCCAAGCAATGTAGCTGCAGGATCTGTATTATTTTTATTATTATTAATATTATTAGCCAATGATTTGTGCAAAATAGTTATACCCCTTGGTAACCTTTCCATTCACTGCAACGAGTGCTTCAGCAGCTCAGCCAGTACAGCTATTCAAGAAAGCTAATACATTTACCGAATAGAGGGGTGGAACAAGTGTACCTCCAACATCTGCTCTTCTTCTTCTTTAGCACTCCAGCACGGTACGGTACCGAAATGCCCAGAGAGAGGACAGTGAGATCAAGATGATCCAAGAGAAGAAGGAGCAGGCAGAAATGAAGCGGTACAAGCACCAGCTTATATTTATTTTTTTTGGCAGACACTTTTCTCCAAAGCAATGTACTCATCGGTATCAGGGGCAGATGATGGAGCAGTTGGGTTCTGTGTCATATGGTTCTTTTTATAATTCTTAACATCTGTCTGTTTACTGGTGAAACGTTTTCGTTTCCACATATATTGATGTTAATCATCTGCTGCCCTCTAGTGGCTGATGTAGATTAACACTCGCACACAAAAAAAACAGTTTAAATGTTTACGATAACAACAAAACCATCCAATGCCTGTCTCTTATTTTTTAGATTTAACTGTTTGTTTATTTTTTTACTAGCTGGATACATTTTTTCCTGACAATAAAAACATGCTGCACGATGGTATTGTTGAATTCTCAAATATGAAGGTTTTTTTTCTTTTTCTTTATCTTTTTCCGTGCATGTAGCGCAAGTCATAGTAAATCAATGCACAGCTACAGTCTTAAATTCTAAGTTACATAAAAAGTATTAACTATAAAATCAAAGGATTTGCAACAAATCATTTAGACAGCAGAGGGTCAGGACCTGTAATGTAATTGAATGGTTATTTTCTAAGTGTTATCATGGCATTGAGGATTATGTCAAGGATAGCATTTGGTTTTCAGTTTAATATTTTGTTAGTTTTAAGTGCTGATGATGTACTTAGTTGATGGCACTGTTGCCTCACACCTGTATGATTGGGAGTCACATCCCACTTCTGCTGTGTGTGTGGGAAGTTTGCATGTTCTCCTTGAATCGTGTGCCCTTCCTCCTACGAGATTAATTAAACTAATCTTTAAATTGCCACCTGGTGTTCGGTCCGGCTTATGGCCCAGCCTACCTGGGATTGGCTCTGTATGAGCCCCACCGGCAGATGCAGACAGATGGATATTTTCACTCAAAATCAGTTTTATTTAAATAAACCATGAATAGTTGCAGGTTGCTCTTATTTAACTCGATGGATGCCGGTATTGTGTATTGCATATCCTGCCATTTGTACATTAGTAATGATTATAAAGCTATAGATTTATGATTATCATGTTTATTTCTTTAATATTGTGTCTTTGTATTTTTAAAAGTAAAGTGCAAGAGGAGGAACTACGAGAAAATCACCCTTACTTTGACAAACCGCTGTTCATTGTCGGCCGAGAGCATCGCTTTAGAAATTTTTGCAGAGTTATCGTACGAGCCCGTTTCAATGCGTAAGTACTTATAAAGAGTTATTACTTTACAAGAAAAAAATAGTTATCAGCAATAAAAAAGATGTAGCATTTTAATTTGTTCACCAATCAGGGTCAATGAGGTAGGATAATTGGGTGAAGGAGAAGTAATTAAAACTGATTAAAGTAAGATTTATAATTACATCCAGATCCAAGACGGACCCAATAACAGGAGCTGTGAAAAATACAAAGTATCATCAGCTATAGTAAGTGATGAAATCTTTATTACAATTATTCGATTTCTTTCTGTTTTTTTTAATGTAAGGTGTGATTCAGGACTGCAGGAAATCCTGATATTAATCTCGGCAAAAAAACAAAAACTAACTTTGTTTCATTTTCAGTCCTGGCTGAGTTGAAATGAGATTTTTTCCCTGCAGTGATCTCCTGGGCCTAGTTACCTACCTGGACTGGGTGATGATTGTGGTCACCATCTGCTCCTGTATTTCCATGATGTTCGAGTCTCCATTTACTAGAGTTATGCACGTCCCCACACTCCAGGTACACACGCGCATTGTAGTCTCACAACCCACAATTTGTATAAAAGGAAGATTTCTATGAAATATCATAATGACGAGCATAGAAACTTTAATACTAATAAGTTTCATATAGTCTTATGTCTATGATGTTTCATGCTTTTGACGCTTTTATGACAGATTGGCGAGTATGTGTTTGTCATCTTTATGAGCATTGAACTGAACCTGAAGATCATGGCCGATGGACTTTTCTTCACCCCAACGGCAGTTATCAGAGATTTTGGTGGAGTTATGGACATCTTCATCTATTTAGTAAGATATTTTATGAAATGTTTTTTCCCATCTTATGTTGGGATTATGTTCCAATAAACACATCATGAGGTGAAAATATTGTGAGGCAAAAATGCATTTTGATGCAGTATATCCGACCTAATAAATATCATAGCCTAACCTAGCCTACGTTAAACATGTTTAGAACACTTATATTTGCCTACAGTTGGGCATAATCACTAACACAAAGCCCATTTTATAATAATGTGCTGAATATCTTTTCCAGTTAACTGAATAATCACATCCATCATAAAGTTGAAATATCGTAAGCCATCGTAACCCTGGGACCGGCTGTATTAAATGTCACGTTACCTGTGTAATGGGGTTGAGGCCTAGCTAGCACATGCTACCGTACCTCCTGGCCTTTTCCCACGTGCTGCTTCCCTTCAGGTGAGCCTGATCTTCCTTTGCTGGCTGCCCACGGACGTCCCACCGGAATCAGGCGCTCAGCTACTCATGATGCTGCGCTGTCTGCGGCCTTTACGCATCTTCAAGCTGGTGCCCCAGATGAGAAAGGTAGTGCGTGAGGTCCTTAAGGGATTCAAGGAGATATTTCTGGTGAGTGCCCCAGCTTTTTGTTGAAGATAGAGGAAACTTGACAGGGAAATATACATTCAGACAAATCCAGTGATTAGAAGGCTGCCCCTTGTTTTAAATACTGACAGTATATCAAGAATGTTTTGAAAAGATTACCGTAGCTTTTCCCTGTTGTCTAAGACAGTGTCACCCACACTACTCATTACCCAATTACTGTATTCAATATTCAATCCATTTACAGGTAAATTTATGTCTTTTTTAGACATTATTCTCCAGAAGCCGTATTTGCTAAAGGGAACAGGAAACAGGAATATACGTGTGTGTGTATGTGTGTAGATATATTTTATTTTTTGTTTCTCAGCTTTTTGCTCAGATTCCTTCCAAAGTAATTTGATGCAGCCAGTACAGTTCAGGGTTGCAATGTGAGAAACTTTCATTTTTTCCTTGATCTTCCTCCGTAGGTCTCCATACTTCTCCTCACACTCATGCTGGTGTTCGCCAGCTTTGGCGTTCAGCTGTTTGCCGGGAAATTAGCCAAATGCAATGATCCTCATATCAGCAGGCGGGTAGGACTAAGACTCTTTTAATTTTGCCAGTAGGCGTGCACTGTTATTGACACACTCTGGCCGTGACCTTTTTCTCACCGGATCTTGTGGGCTTTCGCTGTTGACTTTGGTGCAGGAGGATTGCCATGGGATTTTTCGGATCAATGTCAGTGTTTCTAAAAATTTAAACCTGAAATTAAGGTCCGGAGAAAAGAAACCTGGATTTTGGGTGCCACGAGTATGGTAAGTTTCTAATATATTACGTTAAATTAGGTCAAGCACATGTGAATGTCTTTGTAGTTAATTTAATATTATAGATTTATGTATGTACACTCAGTGGCCACTCTATTAGATATACCTGTTCATTAATTCAAGTAGCCTGCTGTTCCAAACAGCCAATCACATGGCTCCATCAGAATACATACAAGATGCACACAATCAAGAGGTCCATTTACTGTGCAGCAAAGCATTAGAACAGCTAAGACGTATGATAGTAGAGATTTTAAATGTGGTTTGATTGTTGGTGGCAGACATTGGTTCCAGGACCTCATTTTCATGTTCTTCAGATAAACAAAAAGCATCAAATCAACAGCAGAAAGACCATACATTTAAAATTAGGAGCTCACTACAGTCCTTGAACTGTGTGTGCGTGTTTGGATTATGTTAATATTACATTGTGGGGGGCATTTTTCACATTTTATTTGGTCACCCAAGACCCAAGGCTCTGCTGTCAGCCATAATAGCAAACTGGCAACTTTGTACATAAATATGCAAATATTCTATACATTTGAGAATATTGTCACACATAACGACTCAGATATGTTTGTTTCTGTCGGACTTATGTATAACCTGTTTATTTAAAGGGCTGTAATTTTTTAATCGATACATTAGTTTATATGCAAGAGAAAGGGTTCCCTGTACAGCTGTGAAGTTGCAGCGCAGAAATAATGAGCTCTATAGTTGTCAGTAGGGAGCCAACATGTCAATACGCTTCCTTCTCTTCTGTGGACAGCTTGACGGGGATTCTGACACATTTGTTATTACTCAGATTGTACATTGTGAGCCCTTACAAATTATTTTTGCACACCTTGTGAATAAAGAGGCACAACAAAGCAGAGACTCTGGAGGCGTGGATGTGGTTCTCTGTCTGAGCCATATACGACCTTCATCTTCTCTCCACACCTGAAAGCAGACACACAAAGCTATAGGGAGAACATGTCAATGCATGATCAGACTGTCTGATGCTTTTTATTAGCTCCTAAATCCTAATAAAAGTAGAATAGTTCATGAACCTGAAAATTATTTGAGTGATTTATGTGACTGCCAACACCGCTCACATGTCTTTTGTAGTTCCGGCTGGGTGGTTGGTTGAATGCACTTTGCTAAGGTATCAAAGTATTTGCCTTCTTGATGTTCCTAGGGCAAACCCCCGCAACTTCAACTTTGACAATGTGGGCAATGCAATGCTGGCGTTATTTGAAGTGCTGTCACTGAAAGGTTGGGTGGAAGTCCGTGATGTCATCATACATCGCGTGGGACCGGTAATCCTTTGCACAGCAGTCCACTTTATTATATATTTCTTCTACAATGTTTGTTTTTAACTTTTCAATGGACCAATCCAAAATTCAAAAACTGTAACAGTATTCTGCACGCATTCTGAATTCTCTATGTCATTACAGATCCATGGGATCTACATCCATGTGTTTGTGTTCTTGGGCTGTATGATTGGACTGACCTTGTTCGTCGGAGTGGTTATTGCAAATTTTAATGAAAATAAGGTAAGAGCAGGCAAGTCAGGATAAGATTTTCAGCTAAATTTATCTTGTGGTTCTTGCAAAACCATTTAAAGTTATTAATATTCAGTGTTGGGCATTTCAGGTCCAGAAGCTACAAATCCAGACCATGATTTTGTTTCTACCCAGCAGCTGAATAC
>JABFDZ020000001.1:43361999-43372161 GCA_019775955.2 Pollimyrus isidori
AGTTAAGTTCTCCCCAAGCAAGCTTGATGGGTCGAATGGCCTCCTCTCGTTTGTATAGTTCTTATGTTCTTATGTTCTAACCGCGGCTCTAATGTTGCTCAGGGGCATCTACAGGATTCCAAAGACATATCGTACAAGCTTCCATTAAGGCTTTTTGAGTTGCCATTTTTGGGCCACATTTATGAATTTTGGGCTTTGTATTGAAGTTTAATGACTGATTGAATTCCTTTCACTTTCAAAGAAGTGCATTCACTTTGTGGGATGATGAACGCAGAAAATGACTAAACCTTGCTCCTTAATCAACAGTGGTCAATTGCAACCCAAGAAATAAGTGAGATTGCACTTTGTCTTTGAACCAGGGGATCTCATTTCCACAAAACACCTAATCAGGACCATTCATCTGGCTTTTGTTTCCTGTCGTCCACACCTGGCTTTTTTTCTATTTTAATTATTCCAAAAACGGGTCCGGCCACAGCCGGGACTGAAATATGGCTAGCATATTTCAATAGAAATTATGCGGACTCAAACCAATTCAATTACAGAACAATCAAAGTAAAAAGGCCTCTAATTACTTTAAAAGGGACCTGAGAGAGACAGCTCCACCAATGAATGGCGGAAGCATTCAGAACAGGACACAATGTGTAACTGCAGGGGGTGCTAAGCTCACGGTAATACTCAGAGGCAAGAGCAGCGAGAACAAACATTTTATGCAATTAAAATCAGCTGCAGTACTTCAAATATATTTGATTTGACAAATTATACATGTTCTGTCCCCTTTCTATAAACATGTTAATGACTGGAAAAAGAACGTACAAGGCAGTTTAGGTCTAAGGTTATGCTGCTTCTGTAGACATGCAATCGTCTCTATGCACATTTGAAGAAGCCTCCCCAAAATAATTTTTGCCTTGCTTTGCCCTGAAGGAAAGTCCCAATGTCATGCTTTGGTAAGACAGAACCTTTCTGCTGATTAATAGAGTCAAAAACAAGAAAACAGGATTCCAATCGGATCTCTTTCTGATCTATTTCAGAATATTTTCTGAAATTGCTCAAGCAATATTAGACCACTACAAAAAATAATCCACATCTCAATAGAATCAATCAATGCCCGAATGCAGCACCTATAGCTGTCATCAAAGGATTACTTTAATCTCTGTCTTTCAGATTCCGCAGATATTCAGTGTGCTTGAAACAGTGGAGTATCTTAATGCATGTATGTATCTATCAAACATCCTCTTCACCTGCTGTGCTCCACCTAGTAATTATGGTGAGTGTGCCAGACACTGAGCGTTTTGAAAGCAAAATGCAAAAATGCAGACTTCTCGTTCTTGGATTGAGTAGAATTAAGCAGTGAACTGGAAGTAACCAATACTGATATCGACAGCTTAGAACATATTAAATCACATACCACACAATACTTATTTTTTTCCTCATGTCAATTTTTTTCTCATATGAAAATTAATTATATCATTTCACTGTTGTGAAAAATCCTTAATAAATGCTTGCCTTTAATACTTCTTTGAAATTTTCAATTCCTGTGTGATTAAATTTGTCAATTTAAATTGTCCTTATTTTATTCATCTTCCTGTCTAGTATTAGTTTTAGTTTTGTTTCTGATATATTTATATTATTATTTTATTATGTCAGGTATGCTGTAAAATCCACCCAGCATCATTCAATAATGAATTTTATTATTGTATCAGTTTATCTTTTTGTTATGACGCCACCAAGTTTTCCGTATTCTTTTTAAAGTATTTGTTAAACCTGTGTCATTTGAATATCGCAGCAGCTTGCAGGAATACGATTAAGGCAGAAGATTCACAGAGTGATTTAGCATTGCTGATTAAAATTGCACTTACATTACTTCAGCTGCTGGAGGCATGTGGTTCTACGAGGCGATATGATAAGCACAGAAAGAGCACATAAAGACGGGTTCCACTTCTGCCCGCTTTTCCAAGGGGATAATATCACGATTCCTTGGCGTTTTCTGGGAATCTAGACAGAAAACTAGAGGTCATGCCCTAACATATTATATTCTTGATATTGATACCATTATTATTTCCATGCTTTCTGAGTATTTTATGCGATTTACCTACCTTACAGTTTTACGCATAGTTACATTTGAACTACTTACGTATTATATTTGTTGTTTATAACTGGCCTGCAATCTTTTTTGCTGGTACACTGACTACCCTCTGCCTTATGGGGTGGCCAAGTGTTGCACGTTCAAATTCACTCCCTTCCTTGTCTGTGAACAGGTTGTCTGTCCACCCTGTGTTTGTTGTGTGGATTTCTCCACCAGTAGTCTGAAGATATTCAACTCATGTAGAATGTGTGTCCTGCAATGGACTAACGTCCTGTCATGGGTGAATCCCCCGCCTTGTACCCTATGCCTCCTAAAATAAGCTCCAGGCCCCCGCATGAACCTGTCAGTGCCCCCCCGCCACCCCCTAACATATAAACTCATCAGGAGAGAGTAACACATGTTATTTACTGGTATACATGAAGCACGAACATGAGATAGATAGAAACCATATAATAAGTTATACAATTAATTTAATTTATTATTAAATCAACTCATTGCAAGGCGTTCATGTAAATAGAGGTTTGAAAACCATGACATATATAATCATTTTCCATTTCTTAAAAGTTTTCTGACCGGAACCCAGAAGTTAATGGTTCTTTGAGGATTTTCATAGTCTATGCTTGACAAATGGCAAATGTCACTACAGTATTCTCCTGCTAGGCATAATTTTATTAAGTGCAAATATCACTGTGCACCTTAGGAGACATCCGAAAGGTTATTCCAGCAGCTGTAACAGCTCCATGTATATTAGCCGAGATTTTACAGTTGAGGGGCCCCAAGTTGATAGATACAGCCAGTCAAGCATAGGAAAAGAATCACTAAGTAGATGCAATAAGAAGCCTCATTGAAAAATAAAATCATGTTTATTTAAAAGCCTTAAAGATATTTAATAATACAATGGCAGGTATGCAGCAGACGTTCAGTACATATAGGGTGAATCATTGCCCACGTTTAGTGGCTTCAGTAATTTGTTGACTCACTCATCCATGCAGGACCTGTATGTTTAATGCAGTTCTCAAGGGGGAACAAAAACAGCAGTGAGGCTGAGCAATGGGTCTCAGCGTGAGTGGAGCAGAATTATCATCTGCAAGCCCTCGGAGGGAGCAGCGGATCCTCTGTAATTGCTGTTTTATTTCTGCTTTAGAAAAAAAAAAAAAAAAACTAATGACCCACCTAAATACACCAGCCACAAAACTGGGCCGAAGAATAGTAAAATGGAGATTCAGTCCATGTGCAGACGGTCGTTTCCCCAGGCTCTGGAAGTGTGAGTGTGCGGTTTAGTAATATTCAACAAACCTTATAGCAAACTTCATAACAAATGCATTGTTAATTTAACAAGAGGCTGTCTCGCACAAGGTATTATATGATTTGAGAAAATGTTTTTTTATTCTCCTGTGCCCTTAATTCTGTTTTTGCATAAACTTGCCGCATCCAACTTTTTAGGATAGTTCTTATTGCAAAATACTTGCGATTTTTGTATGGGTTGGAGAAATGCTCATCTTGTATTGTAAACTTTTGATTATGAGTATTTTGTTATTTTTCCATCCATCCAACCATTTATTGCGTACAGGGTCACAGCCCAGTGCATACCAAGGAAACCCAGGGTGTGATGCAGAGAACACCAATCCATCACAAGACTATGTATAGCATGCACTGTGGAAGTATGGTAATACATTACTGATGTGTTGCTGTCAGCTCTGGCTATTATCCAGGAAATTCTGCAAATTACAACGCTGCACCATGTTGCAGGCAATAGCACATTAATACTATTTTATACTAATAATATTTTTTTTTTCTCTTTTACATAAAATACTTCATGTTATTTTGAATTACGTGAAACATTTCAGTATACTTCATCATAATTTAAAGATACTGCTCTAAAAGCAATTTGGGGAACTCAAATGAAGGAAGTTACATGAAAAATAATTAAATAGTTCATAGTTAATGCTAATGCACACAGCTCGTATGCATGCTCACAACAGAGTCACCAGTTCTACTACATTATATCAAGAAATAAACATGTTTATACCTGGTCATCCACTTTGTTCAGCTATATGCTAAAGCATAATAAAACAAAGTATGTTTTCATAAATCTCTTTTACATAACTCTAGAGGCTTGGGAATTCATTTTACCAGTTTTTTTATATTGTTGTAAATATTGCCAGTTATAGTAACACTTTATTAGCTATTTATTTATGAATCTGCACATTACTAGGTCCTGGCTATTCTTCGTTTCATTCATTTTAATGTACGTACTATATTTGTTGCGTAAAACAATCATTTTAAGCGACACAACTGATTGCAAAATGGGTTGGCTGGAGTAGAGTGATGAGGAGGAAGACATGGGCAGCTTCTGTTAACAGTGAGAACTCTGATGGTGAGGATACTGAAACGGACAATGCTACTACTCTCACTGATGAGTCTGACACCGCATCTGACAGCTTGAGGTCTGCAAATGATGAAGAGGTTCAGCCGCCCACTCAGGTGGTCCAGACACCTCCTCAGTGCAGCACCAGTGTAGTATATACTGGCAAAAATAAACACATCTGCTCTGCAGACCGTCAGCCACCTCGTCTGCGACAAAAGGTTCACTAGAGAGAGTCCGCTGGATAAAGCTGAATCTGTAGAAATTAAGCTTATGAATTTCTTTTTTTAAGAGAAAATACTCAAGTTGATAGTTGATTGTTGTCGATAGTACAAACAAATGTTCAGTGAGTGGTGGACAGTTGACCTGGATAAAATCATGAGCATTTCTGCTCTACTTGATTAGTTGGGAGCCTCTCAATCACAGCATAAACGTCTCCGTTCACTTTAGCCAATCTCTGTTCTCTTCGCCACAACAAGTTTTTTGACGCTCCTACACTTTGACAACAATGACGGTCATATCGAACAGCAGCAGACTAACAAACCCACCGCACTTTGCCAGCTCTGGGATCAATTTACGAAGAATTGTGTTACGACCTTGTTGGGAGGTTTGCTGCTATGCTTGACAGTTTCTCGCTGCTATTCCTTTTCTCTCTGTCTTGTTTTCACACTTGGGCAGTGCTGCAATCTTTGGGAGCGCCGAAAATTACTCCACTCTAATGGGTAGCAATGGAGGGAATGAATGAGGAGGAAAGCAGGTAGACCAAGAGCGGAAGGATGTGCTTCTTACGCAACTGTCTTCCTGGGAATTGGTACATTTCTCTTCTGTGCAGTTTCATGTGTTGCAAGTTCACTTGTGTCTGAAACTTATAGGGCATGATGATAGTGGCCATATGCTTTGGGCACATGGGCTTTTTGGATGTATTTATGGATAGATGAGGCTATAGAGTTAGAACTGTATCCCCAGTGATTGTTTTCTTATGTCTGGCAATAAAACACTTTTTTTAAAAAAAAAAAAAAAGCCTACAAACTGCAGAAAATGAAACAAAGGGGGAAAATAATAAAATTACTACAGAAAATACAATGACAGAACAATTAGCTATTATGTGGTATATATGTGTTGACTGTTGAGGTTGCATACTTTCCCTTTAATGCTGGGCAGATCTTGTGTGTGAGTGCATGCGTGTCTTTTTTGAGATGGAAGAGAGGAGAGGGAGGAGTAAAAGGAAGATTGAATAGGGAAAGGCTGTTATTTGGTCAACCAAGGCAGGCTGGCCCTCCGCGCACCGCGAGGTGGCCAGAGGGAGAGAAGTGGCAGAACCCCAGGACAATGACCCACCCCATTTTTATTAGAATAAATCACTGGGGTCAGATTGGGATTGGTTGGGAGCATTTTGGGGGGAGTGTCTCAGGCAGTATTCCATACTCAAACGAGCTAAGGATCGTTCTACGGTCTCTTAAAGTTGTCATGAAGTCCATGTTGCGTAATTTAAGGAGGTTGAGCTCAAAATCACAGCATAATCATATACCTTTTGCAAACATGCCCTCTCTTTTCTGTTTCCTGCAATGTTAACATGCCCAAGTGGGGTTAGGCTGCCAGTTCACCTCGGACCCCCAATGTTTTTTTGTTTTTTTTTTGTACTTGGGAGTTTTTAGTTCCTTTCTTCCATTGTCTTCTGCCTTTCTTTATTTAACTTCTTTTCTTCCTTTTTCCCATTCTGTATCACTCTCTCTAATGATGTTTCATGTATCACAGTACATCCATGTAAAGCCCTTTAGGATGACTCTGTTGTGAAAGGCGCTATATAAAAATAAAATGAATTGAACTGAGGAGGACCAAACCCAGCCTCTGTGTGTACTCCTAAGGTAGCAGCAAGGGGAGGGGGTTAGTGTCTGCCTATCCAACCCTGCTGCTCTGCCCATCACAGAGCAGAGACTGGAACCTGCCCCAGAATGGGGACCTACGTGGGGCCTTTTGCAAACTAGCCCCCACAGTATCCCCAGACCCGCTTTCATGTGGTTTGCATGTTCATATGGAGGGTCTCCCACATCAATGGCCATTCTGAACCATTGGGGCAGAGTGAACATGGGCTATAGAACCCGCCAACAGCAGGTCGGTATCGATGCGCATCGAGTGCCATTCCAAAGCAATTAGGGCAGAATGAGCATCAATACTGACTTATTGACAACACGCAACACATCTTATGTTCATGATGGAAGACATTCTATACAAATGTATGTTCCGTGTGACTATGTATACAAAGATTTACTCCTAAATAAATTACTGGATCAAACAAAATACTGCACCTACTGGAATTTTCTCAGTCTAGGGACAGGCACAAGCTCCATCATGTAAGGAAATTACACCATGTTTCTGTCAGAAACACATTCTGTATGCTTTGCTGAAGAAGATGAGCTGCTATTGTGTAATGTTGCACTTTCTCTGAGGTATCCTAGTTAAAACTTATAATCTTATGTGATTCTCTTTTCTATCTGTCATATTTGTCCCACGAGGCAAGAACTGAAGTGAACAGCTTCATTGAGAAACATCTGTGTCTGTTTTTGAATGTTCTTTCCCAAACGCATGCATAACATGATATTGATATTGCCAATCCTTCCCCAATTCAGTAATGTGCATATCTTGATAATCCATCAAAAAGACGCTTTAAGCCACAACATGTCTTTTACCTTTTGGAATATGGTTTGGTGGCTGATTGCTGTCGGTCTGGGATTTCCCACTGTAACTTGGTACTAAAACTTAATGGGACAGTATGAGTTTGTACTGGCTGCAGAATGGCGAAAGCAGTTACAGAGCTGGATTCTTTCCCCTTAATTCAAGACTGTATCAATAGAGTAGGATCTGCTAAACTTGTAACAGTATTTAGCGCCAAATTTTGCAAAGTATGAATTTACTTAAGCATACAGATCGGTCAAGATCAATTACAGCCTGTTGCAGCTTTCCCATTGATGATTTCCCATTGCCACACACCTGTCATAAAGCCGCAAAGTTTCTTAAGATAAGAGGGTATCACTGTATGTTTTGTAAAAATACATTCTTTAACATTGTAGTTCCCTTTGGTGAAATTTTGGCAGTCCAAATTTCCAAGATGCTTTTGACACAGATTACAGGATGACAAAAAATGATAGGTCACATACAGTAGGGGCAGATTAACTTTTCCGGCTGTGCAAGGCTGAGCTAAGCATGGACACGCCGATGCATCCGTTTTTTTCTGAGGCAGAGCTCTGACGTTTATCAGGGTCCTAGGCTATAGTCTATGATAGTCTATGCATTAACCAGCTATTGTTGTCAACCTGTACTGGAGAACATCTGAGTGAAACCTCTCAAGTCACATTCAGACACTACACCTCCGAAACCTGCCAGACTTGCTCTGAAGTGATGTTATTTTGATGTCCCATCAAAAGCTATTGACTCAATGTCAACTGGTGATGAGACAAGTTAGTGACACCGTATCTCATGTCCAGTAACACTGGAGTGCAAAACTACTGATCAGGCAACAGTGTTCAACCCTGTCGCAATGACCACAGAGGTGTGACTGTACAGTGCTCATTTGCTATTTTGGCTTTTCTGGCTAGGGTTACAACTTCCTTTGCTGCCCCCTGGAGGGTGGTCTCCCCTTTTGAGTCGGGTTCCTTGCAAGGTTTCTCCCTACTAAGGATTTTTTCCTTACTACTGTCGCTTCTGGCTTGCTCTCTGGGGATATTGATCAGGGTCAATGTAAAGCCCTTTGAAATAATGTAATATAAATAAATTTGAATTAGATTGTATTGAATATTGTGTCAGAGCATGGGAAATGTATCGTTGCCATCATAACACTCCGGTCCAACCTTGACATAACGTGTTCGATATATCAATACTTTGTCTCATATCATCTTTCTCTCTTCATGAAGTTACATTGATGAACTTTAGTCAACAAAAAAAAATACATTTTGTGTTATTCAGTGCTGAAACTTCTAGTTTATCTGAGTTGTCAGAAGTCCTCCAACTATTTTGGCAACATTATTAAGTTTAAGTGAAGGAGTGGCTATGGTAAAAGTGGGGCCCCTCTTCGGGGGCCCGTTTTTTAGTGGAGGCCCCTGGAAAGCCCACACATTCAAGCGGGTCTAGCTGCAGGTCGCTCACAAAAACAACTCAGCAATATAACGGTTACCTAGGTTATTCACTTTGCTTTTAGAAACAGCTATTCCATAATTAGGCAACATGGTGGTTTACAACGTAGCAGTGCTATATGCAAGGGCATGACTGTTATACCCTGTGTGTGTGGAGTTTGCAGGTTTTCTTGTATTGTGCAGGTTACTCCCACAGTTATGTGAGCTGGCGTCCTTAAATTGACTGTAGACAGAGCCGGCTGGCTTGCTAAGTCTCTGCCCCCTCAGAAGATGTCGCCGTAGGCAGCCGTCTGTGTTGCCTAATGGGTTGACCGGCTCAGCCCATAGTGTTTGTGTGAGAATAATATGCTGACCTACCATGCAGAGTGCCTCCCTACTCCAGCTACTATGCTGTGTGAAATAAGCCCCTGTGACTTAATCATGTTTAATTTGGTTTAGATACTGACATTCCAAGAATATTCCAAGTATTCTCAGTTAGAATTTGAAGTCTTATAATATATTGTATTATTTTAAGTTACTATTATTACTCAAGGATGTGTATTTTGGTATGGATGTGGGAGTTCAGTGTGTTTTTATTGGAGTGGGGGTTTCTGGGCTGATTTGGCCCCTACCAATGTTCAAACCAAACCTTTACTTTCATCTTTACTTGTTTAAATCATATTCTGCAATTAGCTGTTACTCAACTTCGTGAAAAGAAGCCAGAGCATATAATTCAATGCAGTAGGTCGCTACAGAAGAAATGCAGTTCTTCAGCTTTACATCAATACTGCAGTTTGTGGGAAACACACAACTGTTATATCATGCTGAGCATCTGCCAGGTCTGCTTACTCATCTGCAGACCGCTTGCAGTTTTCTGTGAGTTTAATAATGCTCACATTGCGAGTGCAACTTGAATTATTCCATTTATTAATAAACACCAAAAAACAATGTTACTGATGTTTACCTTGTCATTCCGTGGTTGTTTTTGAAAGTTTCTGACAAGGTCAAAGGAGAATCACTGAGAAATAGTTTTAAAAAAGATTCTTTTAAAAAGAATAGCAGGACTTGAAGAACGACTATAGAAGTATAAGACAATTCAGTGGATCATTTGCTACATATCTGTGAACCAAAAACCAAGAATAATCACCATGTCTATGAATATTTTTACTTATCATAGGAACTTTACCATGCTGAGATCATCCTCTGGCTGAAAATAAATGGTGTAGACAAGAGTAATAAATCATTCTTAAAAACAAATAAAAAATTATGATTAAAAGACTAATATCCATTTTAAAACCCTGTATAATGCACAATCTATTAACTGAAAGGCTCACTGCACTTTTGATTGATTCAAATTATGCAATTATATTTAGTTTCAGATTGTATTATTTCTGGTTTAACCACGTAGATGTTAACCTCACAAGAGTATTGGACTCATTTTAAACAGCACATGAAAAAATAGTAAAATAATAATCTGTTCTAAACATAAATGAGAGAGAAATCAGGGTCAGCCAGCAATAGTAATTGGGGGTTCGGGGGGGGGGGGGGGGGGGGCGGGGGGGGGGGGGGGGGGGGGGGGGGGGGGGGGGGGGGGGGGGGGGGGGGGGG
>JABFDZ020000001.1:43396909-43419960 GCA_019775955.2 Pollimyrus isidori
CTGTTCCACGCGGCAGAATCCATACATTGTAAAGGGGATCTGCTAGTACTCTCCACTCAGCAATGGGTTTTGGCCAGGACCACGGGGCCATGGGACCACGGGACCACAGGGTCACGGGACCACGTATGCACGGCCCATTGTTTTGCCGATTCTCCATTGTTAGGTTTTCTATGCAAGGCGTTCAGTCATCACCATGTACATTTTTGCAATGAATCCAAAATACGTTCATTTGCATCTTGGTTTCGATAATCTGACTCTGGTTCATGCAGATGACCGACTGGAACAGCCACAACATTCACATCGTCAAAGGGGGTCGACAACCTTCCTAAATACTGCCACAATACCCCTGTCAGTAGCCTGTCATTTGTTTGCTAAAGATTCTCACTGAACAGTTCAGCCTTTTATGCATTACTGCATCACAATATCAGGCAATACTTCTAGTGTTTCCCCCAGTTAAAAGAATAAAGCTCTTAATTATAATATGCAAGGGATGAAATAACTTCAAAACAATAGCAGTTCTGTCCTTAATCTCACCGTCTGATAAGTATGTCAGCTTTGATGGCATTTTTCCCCATAAAGCACATATTTCCAAAAATAAATGTATTCCCCACTCATACTGCAGCTAGGTTAATTTATTAAATCTTATTTCTATTTCTGATATACCAGTATTTGTTAATTTTGCTTTTGAATCACTAACACTTTCATTAAAATCACAAAAAAGTTGTAAATCCACGTTTTTAGCTGAAAATCAGAAGGGTTTTGCAATTCCAGCTACTGGCATGTGTCTATTTCTTTAAAACGTTGAAGAATAAATTGGAAAAAAAAGTTTTACAACATGTAAAATTAATAAGAATTAAAAAAAAATGTAAAGTGACAAAAAAAACTTTGTATAATCTGCTGAAAGGCAATTTCTAAGATCTAGACCAAAAAAAGGGAAATTTGATAAACGGACACAACGAGTGATCTTAGAAGTCATATTTATCCCGATGATGAAACTCCACTGAATCTATTTGAATTCATGAGGGTTGTGTGGAATAGGAAGGATTTAACTTCAGTCCCTTTCAAGGTGGTAAATGTGTTTTTGTAATTATAACCACACAATTAACACTGACAAGTCTAGGTCAGCAGAGCAGAGCTTAGCACAATCTAAGCACATGGTACAGACAGCTGCAGAACAAGAAGAGGCAACTGAACGGAGGGAAACGTTCGGAACAAGTGTGTTCCTCAAGAACAAGACTTCAGCCCACAAAATCTGGGATTTTACAGCGTTACATTTTCTGTTTCTTATATTACACTACGGTTCTGCTATATAGCAAGCCTTCAAAGAAGCCGCACTCTTCTACACAGCTTATTTACTCTGCTACAGTAGGTGAATCCACTTTCCTCCATAGCAGTGAAGCGAAATACCAGTTAACAGGTCAAGCGTGTATCTTATTTAAAACCAATGCCTGTTAAAATTCACTAAAATCATAATATTTTCTCTGCAACTCCCTTAAAAGAACACATTTATCTATTTATTATATAGGTAACCACTGTATCCTTTGCATCACACACAAACAAGCACACAAAACCATGCTAAAGACTATCAATGAAAATAACGTTTAAATTATCTTTATGGTGGTGTAAAGTTATGATTTTAGGTCTTTTAAAGTCACTCCAAAAGTTGCAGTTAATCAATATACCTATGCATCTGTTGTCGCAGCCACTAACATAGCATGTTTCATTTGTGTCACTAATTAAGTTAATTAAGTGAGCTGCTGGTGAAATGTATCAAACACATAGAATGGCTGGCGCGCCTCTGAGGCGACGCAGTGATGCAGCGACATTTCACAAGATTGCAGTAACTTTTTGGAGAACAGAGCAGATTCTTGCTCCTGTTTTTATTGCTACTGTTTATTCACATATAACGTTAGTGTTCTTTGAGCAAATATGCGCTACGATAACTTTTAAGTTTTGTTTTGCACGGTGCTGTGAGTATAACAGTGTATCACGCATACAATCATATGTATATATAAAAACAGGTTGCCAAGTATATGATTTCACTTTAAAACAAACTCATTCTGTAACAAACATCTGCTTCATGCCAAGATATAAAGCTTTTAAATTGACGCGAAAGGAAGAGAAAAAAAAAGTGTGACTGCTGGTTTTTTTCTTTCATTGTCGAGTCGTACTATTACCTATTCTTCACACTTTACAAATTGCTACTGGTCTGTGAACATGCACAAATTGCTGATAATTTCCTTTAATGGTACGTGAAAGGCCATCCCTGTCTTTAAACATTCATTTAAGCCTCAAGTTTTACTCAATGAAAAGCAGAATTCAGGTACATTTAAGTGAAGTTGACACAGCCTTTTAAAGAGTGCACTGTTCCCTCATAGCAACTCAGCCATGAAATTACAATGGCTCTCCTTCAACATCAAGCCCATTAGAACTGCAACAAGCCATTATTCAAAGGCTCATTGCAGTTTTTGTACTTTTGCTGCCGCTTGAGCAATTTAAAGGTGCCTGTTAGGGTGACCAGCTGAGGACTGTTTTGTAGAAACTAAGAAATCTGGAAATAAACTAACAATTCTGGTGTAAGTACTTAATTAAAATGGGTACTGGTCACGTCCTGAGGTGGTTATTAAGACTGCATTTCTGATTTACTGCGGGGGGAGGGGGGGACGGGGGGTTTGACCTTAAATCAAACAAATTGGTAAAATGAATGAAAAGACAAAGAAAAGGAATAGAGAATATTGTAATTAAGCTACATTAATATGGTTTTCATTAATTACACTACTTGAAAAATAACACACAAGATCGCAACACAGTAGTCAAGGAAAATTTTGGTTTCTATGAAGGTTAAAATCTATAAATGAAGAGGAACATATTGTTGTTTTCTGATTGTATCACAGCAAAAAGCACCGCTGTGTGTTCACTGTATAGCAGCAAACCGCTATCATGCTGAACCAGGCAAAGACAAGCAGGGGCCCCCAGCAAGACTTTCCCGCGGGGGCCACTGAGCGGCACCGAGCCCGGCCCTCTCCTGACCTTACGGTGGCCCTGGGTACCCATCCTTACCGTATCACCGGGCATGACGGACACCGCCACCACGGAACCAGGCATGGGGGAGCGGAGGATACTGCTGGTGTCTTCTGGCACCTTCTCGGGCATGTGTTTACTCAGGACAGCTGCCAGCTTACTCAGCACCCGCACCTTATACTGCGTGGCATGCAGGGGAAAGGAGAGCACACACAGATTAGGCCACAATGCACATCTCTCAGTGACCAACCAGGGCAGAATCACAGAGCACAACAATGCCATACAAATGCACATCTCAGTAAGCATGTGTTTCGCTGAATGGAAAATAATATCATGTAAAGCAGCGATGAGCAGTTAAAAAATATATATTAAAAAGAAAATGGAGGGAAACGAAGTTTAGACTTTAAAACGTACTTTCAAATCTTTCCCTCTCCTAAACAGTTACTTGGGAATTATGCCAAATTCCATTTGCCAAGAATTAAAAAATTTGCGAATGCAGACGATGGAGCAACTTATGTTCGCATATTAATATTTGATTAAACGTATGTGTCCTGAAAACGTCTAAGAAAAAGGTACTTTACACCGAAACTGCTCCACGTAACGCTACGCAATTCATTCATCAATCCGTAATGAGTCAAGAACAGGAACACCTACTGACGTTTTGCATATAATCCAGTAGATGGCAATATATCTCTGGTTTTGTGGAGTATATTTATTTATTTGTCTTTTTCTTTTAATTATCCGTTTCGCTACTTTGGAAGGAGAAGAGCAGGTAAATATTGTGAATAATTCAGACAGGGCCTCGAACTATTTGTGGGAATGATCAAAGGAAAAAAAATAAATCCCTTTTTTTCTAAGCCTTTAACTTGGAGTGGGGGAACAGGGGTGTGCAGGATACAAATCCTACCTGGAGAGTCTCCTTCATTAGCACTATTACATAAGCAGGTGAGAGAGCGTTAAGCCTCTACTTAAAGCGTTAGCAATGCCACAAAACTACCTCCTGCAACAGTGTTACATGCACAAATAAAGAGCCATAATGCATGCAGCCCCTATTTGGCAAATGCTTCAGAACGGATTTTACAGGAAGACTGCTGAAACACTGTGAGCCCCATCGCAGCACTGACTGTCACATCAAAAAGACTCTGGTAAGACTTCTCCATAGCCTCGGTAAACAATTTAATATTTGATGCACACAGATTCTTCTGCCAGTTTGTGCTGCGCGTGTGGCATTTGGAGAGGACGCAATTTGCAATCAGAGCATGTGAAGACCCTGAGAATTCAATCACAAAGTCAGATAAGGAGGCAGATAAAAGGCACTTGTTCACATAAAAAAATTCTAAATTAAGGCCAGGAGAGGGAAGGCCAGCATAAAATAGCCCCAACAATGCGACAAACAAGCAATTTGCAAAGAAATTCACCAAAGATAATTACAGAGCGAGAGCGAGTGCATTATCAATCCCGGAAACCAAAACGTGTGCAATTAGACGCATTCGGCCATTTCTCACGTCACGTGGCAGTGCCTGTAATGTATCTCATACACAAATAAAGGAGAATGGTGTCATGGACAAGCTATTCACTCTTCTCAAGAGAAAACGCTCACCTACATTACTCCGTGTAGCAAAAATGCTCTCCTACATTACAATGTGTGGGGAAGACATTCACCGGCATTACACCGTCTAGCAAGGACACTCATCTACATTATGACGTGTGGCAAGGACGCTCACCTACGATGCGCTGTGTAGCGAAGACGCTAACCGCCATTAAGGCGTGTGGCAAGGAGGCTGACCTACGATACGCTGTGTAGCGAAGATGCTAACTGTCATTACAATGTGTGGCAAGGACGCTCACCTACGTTACTGTGTAGCAAAGACGCTAACCGTCATTGCGGCGCGTGGCAAGGACGCTCACCTACGTTGCGCTGTGTAGCGAAGACGCTAACCGCCATTAAGGCGTGTGGTGAAGACGCTCACCTACGTTATGCTGTATAGCGAAGACGCTAACCGCCATTACAGTGTGTGGTGAAGACGCACACCTACGTTATGCTGTGTAGCGAAGATGTTCACCGCCGTTACGCCTTGTAGCGAAGACGCTCACCAACGATATGCTGTGTAGCGAGGACACTAAATGGCTGGAGCCTCGTGCCAAAGGTATTTGGATCAGGAGGGGGCATGAAGGTGCCAGAGGAGGTAAAACCAGACAATCAGAAACGTAAGAAATAGAACAGGCGCTTACGATCACGATGACTGGAATATGCCCCTATGGGGCACAGCAAAATTAGACCATAGCGTTATACCAGTAGGCCCTGCTGGATCCTCACTACACAGAGGCTCTTCACATTAGCAAACATTATTTGACATGGCCCAATACGCACAGTGTACTGACAGAAAGATGGCCTTGATTAGAATATGTTAGGAGCCAGTATACACTGATCATGGATTCCTCCAAGAGTCAGTATAGGGGCCTGCTGAGTTAAAAGCCCCGTCTCCCATGGATACCTTACAGACCGCAGGGTCACATACAGCTCATTCAAAATGCAGAAGGATAAGAAATACCAAATATCTAATTGGACTTCGATTCTCTTGCCAAGCAGAAGACAAAAACTGATCAGGCCCTAACCAAACACACAAAGACAGAGGAGGACTGGGGAAGGAGAGAGAATTCAGACATTGTTATAATTGTTATTTTTATTACTATTAGTCACTGGAAGTGTGACTAGTACGGAAGTGTGCGACACACATTGTGTAAATAAAAGGTGACAGCCACAGTGCATAGAAAGATCAGAACACTGGGAGACCATGATTGATAAGCACTCAAAATATTGCTGGTTAAGCGAGGTCCGAACTCCACCTCTTAGAACTTCTAGAGATAATATTTTCATAGCTGAAAATACAGTAAAACTGGAACATATAAT
Source organism: Pollimyrus isidori (assembly GCA_019775955.2). Taxonomy (NCBI): domain Eukaryota; kingdom Metazoa; phylum Chordata; class Actinopteri; order Osteoglossiformes; family Mormyridae; genus Pollimyrus; species Pollimyrus isidori. The sequence goes on from JABFDZ020000001.1 coordinate 43,402,842, forward strand.
CTAAGTACTACGCAATCGAAACCTAACAAAAGTATATCTTTCTCATCTTAAAACTATTAAATAAATACTGAGATACGAGTGGTGGGGTCACAAAACCTCAGGTTGTGTGAAGGTCCACCAGTGAATATTTCAGTCATTCACTGCTATAAAACATCAAAACAAAATGGGTATTTTCCCTACAAGCACTCAACTGCCTCGCAAATACATCTCAAACATTATTTATTGGTCGTACTTCAGAAAATGCGCGATAGAGAATATTATCGCAGGGAATTTTAATCTGCATGCTCCAAAGATTTAGACATGGGTCCTCTTTGCTTTATTAACTGTGAGCAAGTGACAATGGCACACTTTTGTGAATAAAAGGGGAACTACAGCAATCCAAAGAAAGCACATCCCAAAGCAATACTGACGTCTTGTTTGATGTCCTTGGTTGAATGTATCATCTGGTTACCATCATCTGGTACCTTTTTTTTTTTTTTTTAACAGACTGCCTGATAAACAGCTCCATCCCTAGGGAACGGGAATTGGGGAGATACTGAAGTCTATCTAACAGCTGGGCGGAAAGTTGAGGAGCGAAATGATGCAAAAGAGACACTGAAAGCAACAGAAGGTATCAGCGTAAGCCATGTTTGTTTTTCCACCTTTCCTGGCGGAAAAAGGAACCCCTTGATCTACCTCCAAGCACACAGTTAGCTTTTGTTCAGTGGCAGGAAAATATATTTAAAAACATAAATTTAGTGAGCAAATGTGGTATGAGGATGGTCAGCCCCCTAACCCGAGAATCAACTTGGCTGGAACAGAGCAACACAGGAAAGATGGACTAAGCAGCTGATTTTTTTTTTACCCATTTGCATGAATGCCTCAGCACCAGAAAACTATCCATAAAGCAGAGAGGAAACGGTGTAATATTTCAAAAGGTGGAGTTTTGTTCATTAGAACTTAAGCAAAGAATAGCTTTTAACTTGCATTAAAAACAAGCTGTATTCTAAGTTTGGCAGATACTGTAATTGACAAATGTAATTTTTTTTCTCATGCCTTTCAATGTTTCATTACAGCAATTTTTAAGTGCCTGTTTCAAGGGATCAACATGCAGACCCCTCCCAAGATCTTGAAAATGGAATGTTTCAGTTCACTTGTGGCTAACAGATACATTCAGAATTAAGTAGTAGAAAGTTATATGCAGAGTAGGGTTCTGGACTACAGGCCACATTAATGTTATGGACGATATGTAAACAACCAAATTAATTGCATGTTTTAATGTAAACACATAATTCTGTTAAGTGCGCACTAAAGCTCTGAGTTATTACCTAGTTAGCGTCCCCATATACTTCGATACACGCACGGCAGAAACACACATGTGCGCGTAGTGCAGCACTTGGTACATGTGCAGTGACTGGTGCAGCCTGTTAACATAATGCTTTGACAACTCCATCAGCTAAATCTCAAGGTAGCCGTCAATCAGGACGCATCATTTAATCCAACAGCACTCCAAGGACTTTTTCCAAGCAAAGCACATGACAGCACACCTACAGCTCTATTTATGGATGCACATTGTCGTGTTCGCAATGTACTCATAATTAGAGGGAAAAAAAGGAAGTGAGGAGCAAAATGGGGAGGGTATAAAAAAAAAAAACAGCAACAAGTACCGATATTATGCAAACAGCACTTTATTTTCGACACCGCCTGTTTGAAGTGTGATCTTGTTCCATGGTGACACCAGGCTAAATGACAAAAGCACGACTTCATTCATCCTCTTTGGAGAGACAGTGCTTCATTTGCAACTCACTATAATTAGATTAATGGTGTAGTGGCATACAAAGCGGGCCCACTCACATTAGATAGCATATAAATTAGGACAAACACTTATTTCAATTCCAGGCAGAGAAAGCAGTAGCTCGGGTATTTAGCATACTCTTTATGGTGGAATGAGATGTTAATTGTGTACCATTACCTCTAAACTGCTTGCTTGTTGTATTAATCACTGTGCTAATTGATGCAGAGATAGAAATGTAGCCACAGGCAAGAAAGCAACGGAATGAGCGCTGAAGATGACGGATAATGGATTATCGAGTAAACCATATGGAGATGGCACGGCTTTGAAACCTTTTTCTATATGCTCACAAACATTGCTCCTTGCGATAAGTATTGTGCCACCATAGAAATATTAATTTCCGAGTTTAAACTTAAGAGAAAGACACTTCAAGCTAGCGCTGGAGCGTGAAGGCACCAGCCAGATGCCACATGTGTGCTCGACACCTTGTTTTACACCAACACAAGGTGGGGGGGTGTAAAGGGGGGACAAAGAGAAATTATGGAGACTTTTACGCTTCAATTGGATTTCCCCGTGATTTTTCAGAATAATAAAGGGAAAGTTGGCCAGGGGAAAGGATAAATGTCAGAGTACCTCTGGTCTGCTCCCCTTTCATTGTGGCACGTGCTAATGTGAAACAGACAAAGGGAAAACGAAAGGCCAAAGTAGGGAGGAAAAGCAAATTTGGTGCCGAAGGTAGACAGAGCGGGGTGTGTGTGTGTGTGGGGGGGGGGGGGGTTATACATTGGGACCATGGGAATGGTTTTCCTCTGCTTTTTAACACAGCCAGGCTAAAAATGTAAAAATAGCCATCTGCCAGGGAACGATTAAAGATACCAACAGTACTGAACACTCCTGAGCAGCCTTCACCGCTGATGACCGTTTTTTTGGGGGGTTTTTGTGGGAGACAACGGCTTCGACCAATCATCAGTAATCACAGCCGCTCCATCACGAAGTCCCCAAACCCAGTAGCAGTGCTGCTTCGACGTTTAAACATTCAGTTGTCTTCTGCTTCACTGCCCCTCTGTGAGAATATACTACAAAGAGGCCGTAATCCAAAGACAATACCGGCCTGCTTTTGATAGGCTTTGATGACATATTGTGCGTCGGAGATGAAAAGGGGCTGGGATCCCACTAACCAAAGCCAAAGCTCCTATCCCTTAAAAAGTTTCACGTTTTTGTAATGCAGATTCCCTTGTCAGTATTCAGTTATTCAAAAAAAGTAATTTGAGGAGGCATATGCCAGAAATAGAAATATTTGCATACATTTAAACCCATTTGAAATGCTAATGGTCTGAAATTGCGCCATAAATGTGTTTTTCTAAGAACTGTACGCTGCTGTCCGTACGCTTTCTGATGCCAGGGTGAACATGACCAATATTTAACATTAGCTCCACCTGGTATAACACTGCAATTACATAAGCTATCTATTAACAATTTGCAGAAAGACTCCCACTCCGCAATTATACATTTATAGCATTAGCTGAAAATTAAATACATTTGCACTTTTCCTGTTTTGCCTTTTCAGATTCACAACTTTTCCAGGTAGTTAGATAAAAGCTGCATCCTCTAGCAGTGAGTAGTTTCCCAGACTCCCAAGCACCCAAACTGGTTAGCCCATGGTGCCAATTTTACTTTACGCAGGTGTTGAGAGCGCTGCAGACCTGCCTTTCACATTTCTCTTTGTTCCCCTGCAATTGCTCGGAACTCACTGCTGTTGATGATAATAACAGTGTTGGGTATCTATTGATTTGCTGTGGCCCCTCATTGTGAGTTCACTCCAGAAGACATTCATCTGCTCGCTTTAATTAGCGGCTGCACCAGTCCACTCTTCACTCATACACTTGATGTTGTTACTCTGATACAGGCGACCGCACAGTTCTGCGAGTCTCCACACCAGCATTTTGTCCGGTCAGACACGACGCCTCACCGATTTACCTATCCAACATGCATCCAATTAAAACATGGAGAAAAATCTATAATAATAATATTAAATATTATTAAATATAATTATATTATTAAAGACTACAATTTCCTTTGTGCCTTTGATTAATCCCTGGAGAGTTTCCATCAAAACCTTTGTTTTCAAACTGTTGGGAAACACAGGGCATTGATGGAACACGACTCTCTGATTTTGCATATAAGTAACAGTGATTGCAAAAATAATTTTGGCAAAAAAAACACACTACACAACATCACGTGCACGCATGCGTGCACACACACACACACACACACACACACAAAACTCCTATCAGCATCAGTGGTAGGTTAGCTTTTCAAAATGTGCTCAACACAAAAGCTCACCCAGCTTAAGCAGGAACCCGCAAGTTGTTCCCAATCATTTCTCCTGATCCACAGGAGTCTAATTACTAAAGCACTGCTGCCCAGTTTCAATCAAGGAGAGCAAAATGACACAGTCTTTTGTTCCTCTCTCATATCACACATGATGCACTGTCATTCTTCTTACCACAAACCCCAGTGTGGTAAATCTCTGCTTGCCATCTGTCACCGAATGTGGGGGACTGGACGGGACAGTCTGGACGGGACAGGAGCCATTATTCAGCTAGTCATGGTCTCTGCACATATTTCATGCCTCCTCCTGGAGTACTTGTGGCAACTATTAGCAGCTTAAGAAGTTGAGAAAGCTTGATAATCGCTGAAGCTTCAGTGGGCTGAGGTCCATATGACTGCTGCCACCCCCAAACCGCATTAGACAATGACAAAAAACAAATCTACATATTGCTCACCATGAACAATGCATCGCTGATACGAATATAGGTTGTCTATGCTTGTTTTTATTTTTTTTAAAAAACAAGTCAAATTGTCTAACTTCATTATTGGGAGTTAGACAAAAAAAAATCAATGCTACTCGTCTCGTTATTGTGCCTCATAGCTTAACCCATTATGCAGACAAGATACAAGGCCATAGACAATTAACTTAAAATTACCACAAAAATAATAAATAAAAGTAAAAGACCCAGATATGGACCAGAGAGACTGAACTTGAACCCTGAATGACACTAAACTTTGCTACTTTCTGTAGCTATCAGGCAACCAACACCTAGAATCAAAGAATAGAAAATACTACCTAAGGTAGAGGAGTCCAAGTTTGATGCTAATCAGAGGCTGTCACACCAGCTGTGAGCCAGCAAGGCCTCCTGAAGGTACAAGCTGATGACCTGGATGAAGCCGCACAGATGTATAAAATCAATCCATCACTGAAGGGGGCCTGACAGTTGGAAGCAGGTCTAGTAAAATGACCCATGGATGGCTCTGTTTGGGTCTGTAAGGGGGATAAGTGTGCGTATGTGCTGGAGGGCTAGAGATGTGGGAGGAATCTTGGCTCAGGCAAAATAGTCTTTAAATCCGACCTTGGGTATCTAATATTGGAAAATGTTTAGTCATCATATGTAAAACTAATCACACAAAGATACAGTCCTCTGGCAAATGCAAAAGTAATAACACCAAGACACAGTCATAAGGTAACGGCAACAGCATATAACCTAATGAAACCTTTCACAACACTGAATTACACTAACGTCATGTTAATATTCTAATATTCTCAAAAGCCAGGAGTAATTATTCCAAATAAGACAATCATTTTGAATTGATGGAAAACTAAAACAAAGTCTTAATTACTATTCCGTCACATTGCCAAATTGGAAAACTGTTTTTTCAGTAGAAGAAAAAACATGCAAGTCAACTTTTTTTTTTAATAGCTATGCAGTTGAGTATATCCAAGTCCAATCCCCAGCTCAAATGCCAGAACTTGTAGACACTATTGATAATTCCATTTTTTTGACAAAGAAGTATTACATTAAGTTAGATAATGCAATAAACAAAAAATTAAGTTTATCCGTGACAGAAAATATGTAGAATGTAACAAGAGTGTAATTTAATAATACTGTAGGCAAAGCATAATCTTGCTAGGCCGATGTGTAAAAACATCACGGGGAAAACTTCAAAGTTACTAAATAACAAAAACTGCAGTAATTAAAAACCATTATTATAAATAATAAAGTAAAATATTTAAATTCTAAAATCTGCCAAAAAAATCTAAAGTTACATCTTTAATTAACATTTAAATGCACACTGACCAAAAAAAAAAAACATTGAAACTGACTTATGTTCATAGTCTATTTGACAATATTCAGGGTTATTATGTGGGCACAGAGACTTTTCACCCAGTACAAATTTCTAGAACCATTCATGTAGGATTACATCATCTCCTTCTCCATGCAGTGTCTATATTTAGTGTGGGATACCCCACTGACAATCAAGAGAAGAGTAGGTGGAAGTCGCATCATAAAAATCACCTAGGAAAAACACAACAGGGTTCATAAATCAAAGTTTTGGGGGCAAAGGGGGTATGGGAAGTGCACAATTCCCACTTATTTTTAGGAAAGCAGGCATTTTCCTTCTGAACCTAGGTCACGTATGGTCATGACCTTAAGAGCCATTGTGCAGTTGAAACCATGGTAACGTCCATGCCACAAACTATCTGGTAAAAGATGGCCATAAAAAATTACTTTGCTCTCTATATATATGAAAAGTTACCAACAAATTTTTCAGCACCACATTTGACCAACAAGGACAGGTATAAAAACATAGAATGGTTTCTTGAAAAAGATATACAAGTAGACTAAAATATTAACTTAAATATCCACTGTCCAAGTTACTATAAATGGATCTCCAATGGGCTATTACATCAACAAGGCATCTGAGTAAATAGATCTGCTTCTACATTGTTACATGGAATTAAACTAGTCACATGTCAAAGTAACCGCATTTCTCAAGAGATGGCTTTTAAAGTTCAGAGTGAGGCTGAGTTTCTTGGGCATTGAAAAAGCGCAATCATTGGTGATTCGGATACTTAAGAATGCTAAACAAGGAATCCTAGCGTGAACTCTTCAGGATATGAAATGTAAAGAGATCTGCATCTGTATAGGTTTCGGTAAGTAGCAGTTTTTTGCTCTACACAATCACTCTTATGTGGCGTGGTATCATCAAATTATGTAGAGTCTCAATAGTACCTCAACACACAAAAATCACACTAACTCAGGTTTCTCTTGAAACCGAAGTAGATAGTTGACAGGCAGAATGCAGCACATTGACAGAAAGCAATCGAGGAGCTACTCCGATTTGGCAGAACAACAGAAAATCATATACCGAAATTTCTTGCTCCGAAAACAGAGAACCTGGCTTGCTCTTTCTCACTCTGTCCATCCTACTGAACGTCCAGGCACTGGGTCCGGATTGCTGTAAAGGAGCTAAGCCTTCGCTCAATTTGCAGAAGAGTAGAGGCCTGGGAAATATTCCAAGCTTCAAGGCTGGCATCATTGGGGGGGGGGGGCGCTGTATCTGCCGTCACGTGAGATAGCGTGTGACAGCAGAAACAGAAGCTTGGGCAGTGGCAGACGTGTCATAACAGTTCTCCCAACGATACTGAACAAAGTCAGAAGGGCAGGGGCACAAAACCGGGACTGCGGGGGGAACAGGTACCAAGCTTCACTTTGCACATGGAAACATGACAACAACAATCTCATTAGACGAGAAAGGGGGAAGAAAAGAAAGAGACCACTGGGGACTTCAGGCCAAGCTGGTCCTGAAGCAGAGGGTGATTTATGGCCAACATGGTGTCAAAATACACAGCCGCAAATCGGTTAATATACCCTACAGCTTGGGGTTCCTCGTAAACATCCCATAGTCATAATTAAAATGTTAATTCGAAGTTCGGTTAGAATACGTAAAAGGCTGTAATACTTAACTCCCAAAATAGTTACTGACGTTATTAAACGGAATTACAAAATTTTTGTTAGCGTGAGTATGCTAACAGTTATCGCATGTCATTTTAGACAGATGTTGCCATGTTATAAACATCTTTTATAACTCCTGTTCTGGTTTTAGCTCCTAACATCCCATATAGGCCATGTCAAATGTGCCCAGAAATAACACAGGCCTCCCCTACCGTCAGTCAGATTGCCCACCTAGGAGCTTAGCATACGCCACAGCGCACCTAAGAACTGCTGGATCAGAGCAACACAGAATATTTTAACGTAAAACTGGCTCACACGTTTCCAAACCCAAACATTCATTGTCCACACTGCGTCAATTAGAAATCATGACCTTATTTCTTCATTCTTGTGTTCATGTGACATGCACCCTCTGGGACATCAATAACTTTAGTACAGTGTAGTTACTATGTCAAAGAGCCGCGAGACAGGGGCCGAAGGTGTTTCTCAGGGCTATGTTACTCTCCTATGTAGTGACAGCAGATCTGAACAGATAAATGGAATTAATAACCCATAAGTTAAAAAAGCAAAGAGCAGACAAAGTTTAAAGTAATGGCGGGTGTACTCGTTTATTCTAGATGGTACCAGCCTGACAGGTGACCACAAACTGCCTAACAAGCAAGTAATTACACCACAAGGGTAATTTACTGTATTAAGTGCGACTTTCTCCACTCCATTGGTGAGACGGCACGCAATTACACATGGCGACCAAACAATAGAACATGTGTGCCATTCAGCGGGTGGGAGTGGCTGACTAGAGGGAGAGACCTCCACAGATAAACATGCCGCAGTTTTAACAGGGAGACAAAGGACAGGCAAACACAAGGCAGCCCTGGACATACCAAAAAGTGCAGATACAATATCGTATACAGCTTGGATATAAATGTTGCTGTCTGAACAAGTTTTTTTTATGAATTATCCTTCAAGACCTTCCAAAGAAGGGTAAATCAAACACTATTTATGCAAGAAAGCGTGTGAATCTCCTTTGGGATTTCAAACAAATTGTAGATAATTAAGGAAAGCTATCCTCCTTTGCTGAGACAGCTAGCTCTGTACCTAACTGCATGAGCAAAGGACAATAAATGCTCACAAGACTGATGACAAGGCGATGACCAGAGCAGTGTTTAATCCCTGACCTGTTTCATATACACTCATTCATTTTCTTGGTGAATACGCCATCCTAAATCCCACACTATAAAAAACCCCACAGACTCAATCAACCTACGGGAAGCAATTAAGATGCACTAAACGAAGCTGACGACCGCGCGTCATCCTCCATCCCACCCAGCATCCCTTGTAATCAACGATTCGTAGCGTAGCAAGTATGGGGCAGGGGAGATGCAGCAGAGCCCAATTGAAAGAAAGAAAAAAAAAAACCCTCACTTCTGACCATGGACGGCACATGCCATGAACTTCGTGACCCCTACTCAGCACTGCGTAAGGATACGTAGTGTCAGGGATCGTGAGAAGCCCCTGTCCACTTCTATACCGGGGGGGGCGGTTATGTGACGAGGCAGTATGTCCACCCTGTTAGCTAGGCGACTGGGCCCTAGAGCCCCGCCTAAAAACAGGCAAACTATAAAACGGCTACACAAACAATGCGTATCCACCTGAGACTACCACACAGGATACCGACTACTTATAGCAACTGCAAACCAGCTAACAAGAATAGCAGGAAAGCTGTTACAAACCCGGCCGCATTGATGCTTTGAAGTGCACCAATTCCAAACTATTATCATACTTCAGGCAAGACGCTTTGAAGGCAGGTTTATCCTCTGCAGCCGTCTGTCCTGTTGTGAATGAATCGTTTCCTTTTTTCCCTTTGTTTTTATTTTCTGTTGAAACTGACACTTGTGATTGTTCTCCATACTGAGCAAAAAATTATAAAATTAAGATTTTTTCCCAGCTCTGTCGCGTCGCTACTGGTCAAGTGGACAAAGTGACAACCTGTAAGCGGGAATAAGGGGTTTCCTCAAGGAGAAACCCCCCGTAAATCTGACCATTTCTGGTAAAGCAGAACCGGTCACAACACAGCTCTGACCACAGAATATATGTTTCATGATATTTCAACTAATGAGATACAAAAGAACTACATATATCATAACTACAAGCAGTATTGAAAAACAGTGTTTTCTTTCTCATCTGAACCCCAAATCAAGTTCCCTTAGGTAATACAATAAAATTCTTAAAGCCATCGCTCAATTTGCAGAAGAATAGAGGAAAATGTTCTGAAAAATTTACCGTCTTTGTGATAGCTACATCCTAATTCCAGTCTTGAGCAGAATGACTGACCAAAGTTAAGCACGTAGTCCACTAGCTTTTTGGTTGCTTCTATGCATAAGAATATACGTGCGGTAACAAACTATTCAATGACTATGATGTTAAAAATGGGATGAGGATTTTAAGAATTGTTAAGGAATACATTTTACAGATAGCTGCTAGGTCCCTTCAGCATTAATTTAATTTAGCTATAATAATTGTAGGGGGCAAGCACCATTGTCAAAACGAAAACAGAGAAGAAGATAAAAACTTTTTTTCAAATTCATAACCTACTGTCTTAAATGAGCACAGCAGGCTCAGTCAAAGGATAAAAAAAAAATAGTGCTGAACACCACAGACAAACTCACAACCCATGTCGGCTGACCAATAACTGCTTCCATAATTAGATAAACATGGTGTACAAAGCTGAAGAACATTAAGCTTTGGCCTCTGTGTGGCAAGATATTCTTAGTGCACCCCCTACCCACTCTATAAAAGTCGGAAGGAGTGCAAAGTTGCACGTTAGCCTACTAGAGCAGGAAATTCCACAGCTTTCCCTGTTCTAGAATACAATACCACTCGAAACAGAAAGATCAAGGCTAAGATATAAACATATTTATTTGTACACACGCATAACTGCATGCACAGCAAATGTGTTTCCCCACTATCCAGCAAATGCATATTAGTCAATGAAAAAGTATCCAGTGTAGAATCTGCTGTTATATCAGTACCAAGAATTATTCTGCAGCTTTTGTTGCAGCCTACATTCTCTATACCCCAATCTCCTGACAGATTTAGAAAAAACAATATTCTTTCACAAATTATTTTCGTTTTCATAAATTCCTATAGATACAGCTAAGTTTCTCCTCAGTTATTAAGCTTTAAATATATCCCAGTTGAATCTACTAACATATTTCTACATATTTCTAATAACGCAGTTGAAAAAGGACAGACAGAATAAAAAACAACATTGCCCACAATGTATGTATTACTCCCCAGTGCACAGATGAATTCAATAACACAACTATCCCTAACAATAACTTTGTGGGAAGCCCATTAGTAAAATTAACTTTGCTCTGATGATGGAAGATGTTTCAGAATATTGACCTTTTCACACCAAGTGTGTTACCATAGAGACAATCAACTAGAGAAAAGTTAAAAGCACAAAAACAACAAGCTTTCTGTTATCGAAGAGAGACCAATGGGGAATACAGGAAGGCTACACAGTGCTAGCACAGTCATTTATCGAAGAATTTCTAACATGGCCATTTTTACTAGGGTTTGTTTACCAAAAGCACATTTTCTGATCAGTTATGTTTCCCAAAACGTATAACAATCAACCTGCTGCATTTTCTTTGTGAATAGAATGTCAAGATTACAATACAAAATTCCAAGAAAGGAGATTATTTTAAAAAAGAATGCATGCATTTAAACGAGATCTAGTAGGGAATGAAACCAAAGAGACAGCAGTGTAGTTGGGTAGTATTACCACAACAATGTCCTTCATTAGGTATTAATTTATTCATTAAATATTAACTCTTGCCTGGTCTCGTTCTGAAGGTGACACATCTTCATTTGGTCTAAACAGGATGTGGACTTTAGTGGTAATTCTTCACAGTTGGGGAAAAAGCAAATTATTCATTATACTAGACAAGAGTGCTTTCTATTAAATCTCACCATAGGATCCATAATTCCATTTAATTAACTCCAAAACATTCAAAAGAATGACCATATATGATATATGTAATACACATTGTCTCATGTCGCAAACGATACATTCTAGAACTACAATATTTTACATTACCACTATGAATAACAGTGTTTCAATACAACAGGAACAGGAACAGTACTTAGAGGGCCATAACATTGATAACAAAGACCGTACTATAGACCAAACTTTATTTTTTTTCATGCACAAAGGATGTCAACTGAAGACTGCAACTACTAGGACAAGATGGACCCAAAGAGAGGAATACTCCTCCCTTTCTCGTGACAAGATATTCTGCAAGTAACCCTGTCACACTCCAACTAGCACAGTATCAATGGAGTGAAAAGGCCCTGCAAATAGACTTTAATCTGGGCCTGAATGGTGCCTACAAGCACCAACACTAATTACGACTTCTGAAGAGGTTTGCGTCCTTTTTCCCTTGTATGTACCAAGTCTGTGTGCAGGCTTTGAGACTTAAAAGGCCCATCGTTACGTTAGACACCTGCTTTGTAACCCTCAGCTCAATCGCATTAAGAGACATCTCTCACTTAAAGAAAGCTCCATTGTGTAGGTCCACTGAAAACATTGTCATGCTTCAATAAGACCAAGGCAACATCTGCACTGTTCTGATGAGGAGGACGTTGTAATCAGTCTGCAAATTCTTACACTGCCTTTGCATCACAGGTACCAAGCAATGGGCTAAATAGAGCATTTGTGAAAACAGGCACTTTACATACAAATTCTCTCTCATCTCACTGTGGCTCAGAGGTGTCAAGGGAAAGATCTGCCGTCTATCAAAGACTTGGGGTGATCATTTTTGGGGATGCTGGGAGAGGTAGATGTTGGAAAGTTCCGCAAACTTCACAAAACAGAAGAGGCAACATAGTTGCGTTGGTCAACTTCTGAAGGTTTTCTTGGCTTTCATTTACATATAATTACACTCTAATAGGAGTGTGACAAGCGCAAAGACTTAAGTGGCAGAGAGAAGCGGGCTGCTCAGGACCCCCTATGATAGTCGTTGACAAGACGCAGCACAGGCTCCGTCTCCTGCTAATTAAACGAATCAATTAAGTGACTATTGTTGTAACTGTGTAACTGATGTTCTATTGAGGTAATAACAGCCCCATTGGGAGGTCTTCTACCACATTAAAACACTGTCCTCTACAACTCCATCTGATATCATTAGAAACACTGATTTGCGTCTTGCTGTCATGTCAGCGGAAGCAACGCATTATGGAAATATGCCCAGCAGAATGGTCCCAGTATGAGATCAGGTTCACTCCTGAACCACCAAGGAGGATATCTCACCCCAAAGTTCTCTGAAGTTCCTTAATGGAATCAATACATCCATCAACACAGCAACCATTTAGTCAGTAGGTAAGGGTCACATATTTGCATACTTTCCCTGCTATGCAGATACAGTTTAAGATGAAAAATTATCATATTAAATTTACCCTCCTCGGTTAAACTGATTGTTTTAGATGGCTGTCATTAATCCCCAACATAAGGTTAGCAATTTCTCTGCTAATTTGATTTTGTGGGTGCATCAAGGGTCAAAATACTAGCATATTAATGCTGAACTCCATTTAATCTCGAGATCTAGGAAGCCGTATTAACATGCAGTTTCGGAAAAAAAATACACGACAGACAACTCCTCCATCCATGCCTTTCAGAAACCATTTTTGTCTAAAATGCCATGGAGGGCAAATCTAAATATAGTAATACATAAAATAATAAATTGTTAAAAAAAATATTCCAATGTGAGAATTCGTTACTACAAAAAAAAAAAAAACACACACACAATTAAATCCAGGATAGAAGGACAAAGATGAAAAAGAGCTGAGTGCCAGGTGTGTGTGAGGGTTAGGGTTCTGATCCGTCCTGCTAAGGATCACACTTGGCGGTACACATTCAGTGGTCTCAGTGTAACCTTAAGTTCTGCGATTGTCTCTCTGAAAAGGAACCAGCGCTCATTACACAACGACAACAAAGCCAAAGGCAAACAGCAGTTCACCGAAGAGCCCTGATACTTAACGTAGATTTGATACATAAATCGGATAACAAAGCATATGTTTGAACCAATTACTGATACTATACTATGTATTAATATAATACAAATATATAGGCTACTTAACCATAAACAAATCTGTAATTCACACATTCAGTGACCTTCAGTCCATTTTATAGTCATTGTCTGTATAAAGACACTTTTCTGCATACAGGTCCAAACGTGTGTATAGTATAGTTACTCCTTAAAAGTAGACTGTCATCTCAGAAACAAAAAAGTACCTTAACATTAATATTATTTTATATTAATATTATTTTGGCATAACTTCAAATTTATCAGTTTTTATGAAAATGCTTTTTTAAGTTTTAAACAAATGTGTGTATATGTATTACTAGCAAATTACTATACCCTAATTCATTGAAAATACTGCAAAAGAAATACATGATTATTTTCAAATGGGGATAAAAACCCACGGTGAGACAAGGATTCAGTGATGCAGTTGCATAAATGGATACAATATACAATATAATTGCGTAAATCCTGCAATATACTAAGCACAAAGTCGAAGGGTGCCAGTATAAATAGAGAAAAAAGCATTAGAGAGCCGTATCATACTATAGATTCATTACGAGTCGCCACAAAAAAAACAAGCTTTTTTAAGCATTCTAATTAAAATACTGTTTTCCATCACCGGGAATTAATTCCCAGCCACGCTGCCAGGGAGTGAATGTTACTCAACGTCCTTCAACTGGCCATGTGCAAGAGGCCAGCGATGTCTCGCTCCGCTCTTCCCGGGCCGCCTGGCGCCCAGTTGTCAGATGGCTGGGATAACCCTAGTTTCCTCCCTGCAAACTGGCGGCAAAACCACTGTGCTTGCCATCTAGTGTCAGGGAATCAAATGAACCATTTCATCTGTGTTGATGCCCCCATGACAGACAGCCTGCACACACACACACCCCCCCCCTCGCCCCTTTCTCTCCCATCAGCCCTGGCTGTTAGAACACTGCTGACAGAAAGGTCAATGAAGCCAGCGCTAAGCAGGGTCTGGGTGCCATGGACAAGTGCCAGGCACACACAAGGACAGGTACAGCACTGGCATCCAAGAGTGAAACGCTGAGGAGACCGCGGCCCTCGCCATAGCAGGTGTGCCAACCTGCCACTCCCACATCTAACATCACTTTCTGAATTAGAACAAATGGAAAACTTGACTGCCATTTCTCTAAAGACACTACTGCTGGAGTTGATTAGGGCTAAAGGGATGAACACACAGAACGGAGATATTTTGATGGCCATTCGACATTCCCCCCTAAGCCCAACGAGTTCAAAAATTCCATTCAATGGACACTGGCCACCTGCCAAGTCAATGTCTTCTTGTCAAACCTTTCAACCTTAATAGGAAAATGATTTATTATATATACACATAAATCGGCATAGTCAGTCCGGGGCGTAAATATGTTCCACCTATATTAAAATATCCCACTCATAAATCTAAAAGGGTTTTCAGCCTACCTCCTGCCACTGATATCCACCCCCACGTAACTCGGAAAACATTCAAATTTGCACACTAGAAAGTTTAATCATACATTTGTCTATATTCAAGGAAAGATGGAAGCAAAATTACTCACCGACGTGCCGAAATACTGAAGTTCTATCTCTCCAGCCGCATTACGAGAAAGGCACTGAAAATATGAAAATGCAGAGATCATTATTCTAAAGTTTAGATTAAAAGTAAAACCATATTAACATATCAAAGCAATGCAAGTCATGCAGTAAACACATACTTTCAGTGAAAGGAATAAAAGTGATTTAAAAAAAAACGATTAATTTCCATTTTAAGAACAAAGTCTGTTTGAAATATTCAGTCAGCGAAACTTGAATAATTGTCAGTACAATATATCACGTCAAGTTCTATATTAGTTAACCACAACACATCACTAAAAAATACTAAAACATTTGGGGACGACTACCAATATCTGCACACTGGATTAGTAGAATTAAAACAATCTGCGTTTAAAACCAGATGGATAAACCAAACTCTACATCAAAAATGTACGTCTGACGAATGGATAAATGATTTCGGCCATTTATAAAACATCTACTTCAATCCCATGAAAGCATCACACAGCCAGAGCAACAATACCAGAAAAGTGGAAATGATAGGCTTGCAGATCTAGGGATGGTGTATAAGGACTCCTATTAAAGTACACTTTCATGACAATTAACGTTCCCTTTTCAAAAAAAATGCAACCAATATGTCGTCAGGCCAAGTGCCTTTCATAGATTGACCTTTCCTCAGTAACTATTGTAAACAGTCAATCACCCTGAGGCCTTTACCCTCACTTTTGATTGGCTGCAAAGTGCGAATGATTCTGACTAACGTATTAAAATAGAACTATTATTTTTTAAACTAAATTCATATAGATAAAAACATTTCAACAGAAACTTTACCAATGAGATGTTTTACATTAGAACAATAGACAGAGTGAACACACATTCCCTCAGAGATTTGGAGTGAAAATTCTAAGCTGACGACCTACACCAGACATTAACACCGTGAGTAACACCGTGAGTAACACCGAGAGTAACACCGAGAGTAACACCGAGAGTAACACCGAGCGCACTGAGCTGACTCTCCTGCTTCCCACAGCAAATGAGCCAAGACGTGGCTACACAGCTGACAGCAGGCAGAGGGATCTGAGCCAGAAAGTCGTCTCCCTAACATGAGGCCGGATGCTGGTGGCATTGTTACGAGCCGGAGAAGGGGGCGCGGGAAGCACTGTGGCCTCTTACAGATTGCGGATCTCAGTGGTCTCTGCCCGTCACACTGCTGCCGAAATAATGGCCGCCCCGTATGCGCCGAGGTACAGTGAAAAGGTAAATACAAATGAATGCATGGCGCTCTGTATGAAGTGAAGGAGGGAGAAGAAAAAAAAAAAAACCTTGCAAAGAATTATATGTTAAGTATCACAAAACAATGCTTCTGGGGCATATGCCAGTAAGTCGAGTGCAGATTTCCCAAGATCTCATGGATGTGACATAAATCCTTTAATCCCCCGGGAGGGTCTTGTGGAGAGACGGCGGCGGCAGCGGGGGCCCGGGGCAGGCTGCTCTGGGAGCAAGCCCAGGCGGAGAACACGGCAGCACTCACCTCCTCTCCAACTTCTGAAGGACTCGCAAGTAAGAGGAGCAAAAGGCCTTGGCCAGCAAGGGGACACAGCAGCTTAGCGGAATAAATATTCATGAGCAGCGTGCACCCGCGGACTAGCGGGCCAACCACTGAGGGCGCTTATTATTATTGCTATTATTATTATTGTTGTTCCACAGGCACATATTTTCATACATAAAATCATTAACTGCTATTATGCTGATATTCCGTCATAAATGTACGCAAGATTAAATCTTTAGATGTACATTTTCAGCATTTACCTAAATCCAGGTCAAAGTTACCTGGAGGTATTTTTAACAGCAGCAAAGACAAAGCCGATTAAATGGCGGCGCCCGCCGGGGGGGCGCGGGGGGGGGGGGGGGGGGGGGGGGGGGGG
>JABFDZ020000001.1:43420060-43437623 GCA_019775955.2 Pollimyrus isidori
CTTTTTTTTTAATCTTTTTTTGTTAATTTTCTGTTTTTACATAAATCCTGTTAAATTTTTATTGGTTGTATTTTTAACACCCTAAAATAAATCGATATTTAACTCCCCCCGCCCCCTCCCGCCCAACCTCTATTTTGGGCAGGTTGTGTTACACTTCATGATAATGAATCTGCAAGAAGTCCATGAGCAGGAAAGTGATCACTTCACAGCCGTGAATGGTGATCTGTCCGCCTGCTCGGAATTTAAGGTGAATAGAGTCACCATACTTCATGATTCTAACGTTGCTTCACTCGATTGGCTCAGGAGACACAAGGCTGTCTGCGACTTGGCCCCAACTTATCCGCAGGATTTAAGAAGATCCCTCGCTATCTCTACTGGAAACCACCTTGACATTTACACATCCTCAGTTTCCATCTGTACATTACAAGCAGCGTTTTTTCATTTCGTGGACAAAGAAATAACGGTTTTCATTTATACTGTATGGTTATTTTGTCCTTGTTATCTATTATTTTCTGTGGCCATTTCATGGTCCTTTACAGTTCACCAGTCTTCAGGAGAATCCCCTCTTTAGTATTTGTTGGTATCCTGTTGATACAGGAGGTTAGTGATTCTGGGCACAGTAGCTATTTGGACTCTTTCATCTATTTTTTAAATCTAACATTCTTTGATGCCCCTCACAAGCTGACTCGATATCTGACCTTACCTAACTATAATGTCTTGTAGCAACTTCACATGGTTTATTTTCTGTTTTGGGAATATAACCAATTATAATATAATTGACTGGGTAGCCAGTGAACAGCATACAGTTTTACACATGAAACACCTTAATTCCATCAGTAAATGGAGATAGTGTTTGGTAACCTTATAAATTATTGCATAACATTTTACAGTGAGTTTTACATCCCACAGTGCTTTCCTCTCCAACTGATTCCCAGAATCTGGCTAAACCACTTCAAAACATCAGTCTTCCCACCCACATCTATATTGTAACACTAAATACTTTGTGAATGTATTATGTTTGAACTTCAAATTAGCTAGCTAAATATTTTTATCCTAACACGATACGGTCTGGTAAATTACTGAACAAATATTTGCTCTACAGGATGGGTGTGATTGAACAATTTCAAATGCTTTGTACTAGGAGAGATGATTCCTGAAATCAGTCATTCTATTTCTCGGCAAGTTCACTACACTGTC
Organism: Pollimyrus isidori; assembly: GCA_019775955.2. NCBI lineage: Eukaryota > Metazoa > Chordata > Actinopteri > Osteoglossiformes > Mormyridae > Pollimyrus > Pollimyrus isidori. The sequence goes on from JABFDZ020000001.1 coordinate 43,421,258, forward strand.
AGTGCATTTATGTCTGTGGTGAATTAAAGGAAAAAAAAAATCTACCATATGGTAGTACCTTCTGCATCAACTATCTTAATTGGACCCCAACAACTAATCTTCATTTTCAAAGGCTCAGCAATACAAAATTAAGGATCATCTTTATATGGAACAATGTGTAACACTACAGAGATTCTGTAAGTATGCTACAATTTTGTTCCTACAACCACAGACCATACATTATCAAAATATTTATCAACACATTACATTTTACTTACTGCTGCTGCCATAAAAACCTTTGTCCCAATCATTCAAATATAAAAAATGTACATATATATGCACACTGAAGCGGGCAGTTGTTAATCCAAGCATACAAAGAGAATAAAACGTCATGATAGCAAGCAAGTACTACTTCTGAAGGAAGCATTAATTATTTTGCAAAGTGTAAGTCTAACCTAACAACAAGGTAAGGTGTAAATGTATAATCCCCCTGATCTGGATATAACACATGGCATCATTCAGGGTTAATAACCACAAGAATACATGTTCCGCCACTTAACAGCAATAAAGTTTTTCTCATTACACAGGAAGGGTTTGTGTGACACTGCACCAAATCTCTCCCTTATTCTTTCCCAAATTAGTTCCACTTAGTTGGGTACCAATGACCTATTCAATGCAAAATGCAATTGGTGACAATCAGCAGACTGGTGGCCTTTCAATGTCTAAGTTCAGTGCTACAGAAATTACAAGAAAATAAGAAGAAAAAAAAAGAGGAAAGGAGAAAAAAACTGGCAATTCACCTGCAGTCGGTCTGCCCTCTAATGAAAGCTTCAGCTCTGGAGGGAATTACCAGCATATTTCCAAATAATAGAGACCTCCCCCCCCTCCGCCCCCCTCCCTCAATCAACCACATGATGGAATAAAAAGGTTACAATTTGAACAATGCGATCATGTATGGCCCTAACTAACCATAACTTTAAAAGTATACACACCCAATGCGGAAATTACTAAAATCGGCAAGTAAGCGTAAGTTTCATTTGAGTCAGTGAGTCCCTGCAACACTACTCAATTGTAAACTAAGAGATGTATATATTAAAGCAAAAACAATAAGTTTATACCACAACAATATTTAAATGCTAATTTACAATGAATATTTATCTTTATTTATGAATATTTATAAATGTTTTAAGAAAATATTTTACTATTCTGCTAAAAATAAAATACCACCTCTTTTAAAAAAAAAAAAAAATACATTTGAGCACTACTATGCTTTTTAGTAAAGAAATATCTAAAATGAGGTGGATGGAAAGATGGATGGGAGCTTATGGGATTGTAGTCATGCCTCCTGTTGTACTGCACAATAGGTTTGACTGTAGGGCTCCTGTATTGTACATTTCAACATCAGCATTTTACGAGATGATTTCTCTATTGGCATATTCCATATATTCGCCCTCAACAAAACTATGCAATCAATGAAATCTCATTACGTTCCTGAAGATTTTAGAGAGACACTTGAAGTACTATTTACCTTCACAGAAAGGATACTTCCTGAAAAAAGAATACTTTCACAGATATTTCACCGAGTACTTGAGTACTCTTAGAGGAAAACAATCAACATAAAAAAAGAATGTGGGAGAGAAAAGTAAATCAATGCTCGATATTATATAACAGCAAATGAGTGTTAGAATCCTTCAGATGCCTGATGAATCTTCAATTAAATGTATTCCACATAAATAAGCAAGTAGCCAAAAAATGCTTTGGTAACTCGGGTTCAATCTGTCGTGAAACTGGAACATTGCATGCATGGTGTTGGGTTTCTGATACCTGCACGGTCCTTTGGGTGCCGTTGATGGTGACGGGTAACAAAGCAGACGCCAGGTTCCACTCACTGGACACATCCACCCTCTTTCCATCAAGATCCACCTGCGGAGATGAGCACACGAGACTGTTACTGAGGAGACAGACACAAAACACATCTCAAGATCATCACTCCGTTACCATGCGGCAACCATTTTAAACAGATGGCGCCCAAACAGCCTGTCATGTTTACTGTTGCTGTCATAAAAGACAAGAGTCCAACAACATGGTCTCATGGGGCCCCTGGGGACTGGCGGAGGACCTGAGAACAGCTGCCTGAGGGAACTCAGGGCTTCAGCCTGAGACGTGCCCCTCCCATACCGGCCTTCCAAACTCCTCTACCTATGTGGACATGCTACATTTACTGCAATTAAATAAGCATGCCATTTGAATATTCGGTGACACATCGCAACCTGCTCAACGGGGCCTGCATATAATCTCGTCCCCACGGAGCAGGGAAGAAATTGTCCGTGTCACTATTAATGAAAGAATTTGCATTGTTATCTTAATTATGGAGAAATAATGAAGCTCACTTCTGAATTAGTTAATCGACAAAAACTTGTACAAATGTGTTTGCATGGCCTATAGGTATGGCCTGCTGATAATGTATATTCTGCCCGGGTGCTTGGGGTTACGTCAAGCGACGTCTGCTAGCCCCTAATAAGGCAGGTATTGCTGGGCATTTCTTCAGCTCCTTAGCAGTCATGATGGTTTTTTGACCCTCTCAAGTGTTTCTTCTCTCTCTTTCACACAAAAAAGGCAGCAGAAACAAGAAGGACCAGAAGACACGTTAAAGCATTTGTGACTTTTTTACTATGCTGCTGTTTAAGACCTTCTTTCCCCAGCTAAATCCAAAATTGTACCGGAGGGACAAGTTGTTAGATTAGTTGTAGCTGGGCAAGGGTTTTTCCAGCAGCTGAGGTGGGTGGTAACCTCGGAGCTGAGGGTTAGAGATGCTCGGCTGTCTTTCCACTTTGTCTGAACACAGTCAAAGGACAGGAAGGCAGAGTGGAAGCCAAGGCTCAATGCGCTTGACAATTCAAGGGCCTCAAATGTCACATGAAATATCAATGCAGCCGTGACAAGAACGAACTGCCACAGAAAGATGATTGTTTCCATGACAGTACATGAGCATGCTACACTGACTAAAACAACTCAAACTCAAGAAAGCAACTCAACACCAATTATAAGAAGCCAAGACTATGGGATTAAATTTGATTGGTCAGAATCAATATCAAATCATCTTAGATTGAAAATTATGATAAAAAAAAAAAACCCAAAGGATATTTCATTGTACTTTTTGGAGGTTTATGGATCCAGTCAATCAAAGAGCGAGCAGGACCTGATACTGCTTCCCCAATCACTACTTAATATTCAGGAAGGACTGAAAATATCTGGACCCACAATAGCCTGTTTTTTTGTCGTTGTAGCTCATAATGACCAACAGGAGTACTGCCAAAATAGAAGTTAAGGGAAAAGACTATTATGAGACTTAATGGAAAGTTTTTTGCACTGGAAACATGGAATTTCTTACCTAACCAAATACCTATCTGCAACAGGCCAGACACAACAACAGACAATACAGCAAATCTAATCAAGCTAGTTTATATAAGACTTTCACAAGGGAAAAGAGTCTCAAATTAATCCTAAAATAAATACAATTTTTGCCTTCTTTCTGTATTTAGCTGAAGCATTTGTTTTGTACAATTAACACATTTTGGAATTATGTGACAGAACAAACAAAAATAAGTGTTCATTCTCTGAAAGCTCTACAAAATGATTTAATTTAATTAACCAAATGTAATATCCATTTTAATAAACCTTCAATTATGTTCAATGAACTTGCTTACAATAGTAATTCAATTTAAAGTCATCAGTATTGTGTTGCCTCTGTGCTGAATAATCTGCGTGAAGAGCTTAGATGTTTGCAATTAGCTGTGTGACAAAATAATGTCTCCAGTTGTGGAAGACTGAAACTCTATTCCAAACTTAATAGCCTTTCTGTTTAGTGTAATGGAATGGCTGTACAAAAAAATCAATTAAACACTTTGCTCATACACTGAACCAGCATTTATTTTTATCCAGAATTGCAAAGTATCATGAACATGACAAGATGAAGACAAAAGCAATACTGCTGGTGATAATACTAATACCTTATCAACCAAGAAGAATATTCTAAAGAAAATCAAACACCAATTAAAAAAATACGTATTCTATTATTACCCTGTGTGCTTTTAAAAGTATAGTAACATTAGGAATGTGACACTATACAAGGTCCAGTGTTACTAAATTATAGACTAACATAAAAGGTGATAACACACTTATCAGTAGCCAAGAGTTGAACAGGGTAAATTAAATGAACAATGAAATAAAAATGTGTGGGGATGCGTCAGAAGTGTCAAATACATTACTATAACGGGAAAATGTTTCACAATAGTTATTTTAATGCACTTCCACATTTAAACTGATAATCTTTGGGCGAGCAAAAGTTCAATCCCAACAATGACAATTGCAATGGCATTTTTAGTTTTTGATTGCAGATTTTTAATAAAATTTAATTTCCCCTTGTGGGGACCAAAAAAAATGTTCCCACAATGTAATGTATAGCTGGACCACACGCAGTCACGCACACACACAGCGAGAGAGAGAGTACTGTGCAAAAGTCTTAGACAGCCAAATAAAATTATGTTTAAATGATGTTCATGTTGGTGTCTAACTATGATATTATGCTGGTCAAAGTATGCCAGCTTGGCCATTTCAAAACATCTCCAAAAGTAACCAAAGTATATCCATTAACACATGTATCTCTGGACCCTCCATAAGCCCACCTCATATGGCTAATCAATATCTCATTGACTTTAAACTAATTAAATCAAATCAAGTGAGCTGGTGGTGAAATTTAATGAACACAAAGAACGGCTGAGGTGCCCCTAAGGAGAGGTTTTGGAATCGAAGCTGTGTTCTTCTAGCCATCCAACAAAATATCAGTGACTTTTTGGAGAAAAGAAATTCATACTAGTTTTTATTGTGCTGCTCTTAATCTGCATATGTTCTAATGCTAAATTGTGTTTCGTTCTGAGAAAAAGTATACTTAGACAGATAAAAAGCTTGAAATACTTCTTTTGACTGCCTAAGACTGCACAGTACTGTGTATCTACACACCAACATCTGCAGGTGATCCCCTGTGGCATACTAATTGCAGATACGCATCCTAGAGCAGAAATAATTTGATCACATTCTGTGGTCCGTAGGCCCAGAAAACACAACTTTCATGGGATGTTCTAGAAGGCTGGGCTCTTCTTGTCTCTACAGCAACATCCACTGTTGGACGGGCGCCTACACTGCTGTAGGTGGAATGCAGTGAACAGCACTCTCCTACAAGCAAGCTGCACATTGCTTGATGAAGCATGCAGACCACAGAGGGAAGGCAGTGGCTGACAACACACACACAGAGGAGGTCTGCACCACACAACATCTTTGGTATGGCTGTCGGGGTCTGCAATCAAGTCTGCAACAGCCATCACTGATTTAATTCATATTCAAAGATGGCCATCCAAATTAAATTTTAGTTCATGCGGTGTTTACACCCTAAATAAGTTTTTGTTAAGTAATACAAATTGTACATCACAACATTTCTATAAAGAAGGTTTTTACTTCAGTATCTCCAAACCAGGTTGTGCACCAACCAAAGAGGGTTTAACTCTGAAGCTGGGCTTCCAAGCATTCTTTTACAATAGTCTACAAACATTCTTACTTCTTGTTTTCCATCCCATATATGTCAGGCTTTTTTCCAAAATACCTTTCACACCACATGATATGGGATAATTTTTTCATAATACGAAGAAACTTTATAATTAGAGCCAATATACACATGACGAAAACTCAATGCAACATTTATCTTCTCATACAACAACTGTAAGGAGGGAAACTGCAACCAGGTAATCGTGGTGAATGGATTCCTTAGCCCCTAACAAATACTGCACTGGTCACTAGTGGCACTGGGACTCAACAGCTATCTTCTGGTACTGGAGGAGAAATGCCTCAAAACTGAACTTAAGCCCCTTGATGTTTGAGTGTAAAAAATATATCTCGTTTTCAGCCAAGCCCAAACTTCCCAGCTTGAAGATTTTTTTTCTTCTGTTTAAGAGATCGCTCCCTGACAGATATCATTATTTACTGATGAGGCCCAGCAGCTAAAGGGAGATATTTTCAACATGAAGCCAGTTGTGTAAATACAAGATCTCACTCTGGCAGAGGAGCCCGACTTCAAAACAACAGTAAAACTGAACCTCAGAAAACCTTTCAAGAGAACCCTGTTTGAAGTTCTGGTTATGGGTGAATGGAATACAAAATCTATTGCAACAAACTATCATCAGGCCCATATGATTCCCTGATTGAGACCATGTGTGGCACTCCCCTGACGTCCTTCCTCACTGCAGGCCTACCTGTGTACAAGCCAACCCTGGGTTGCATGTGTCAAAACATTCACCCACAAAGTCACACTAAAAATGCAAAATCATCATGAACGAAAATGGCAAATGACCAAAAACAAGAAACACGGAATTCCACAGGAAGATTAAGGTCCAAACTATTGTGCTGAGAAAATTACGGAAAAGGACTATTAAAATCTTTCCATCAATACTTTGAAGAAAAATATTAATAGCAAGGTCAGTCAAGAACGCCTACCACAACAAAGAAACCTACATTAAAAGTCACGTCCTGGAAGTCTACATATAGGCAAAAATCACCAAAAAAAACCTTCAAATTATTAAACTCTAAATGCTGCATGTTGCAGACAGCGAGTAAATACATCAATTGCATAGTACTGGAAACATACAATACATAAGAAATAGGAGACGACCAGTTCAGAGCATAAAGGGTCTATAAGGAATATCCTTGGGTAGAGGCTTTCTGTGCTGGAAACATGTTGGAAGTAATAAAAGGTAACATAAGACAGATAAGGGTTAAGGGGCTTGAGATTGGATGAAGCGAGATGAAGCAGATCAAAGGCCGTGGACAGAGGGCCAGAGGCCACTCTGGGGATTAGACCCCTTTCTGTTTGCATTTTCCTGCTGTTTCACTCACAAGCTCTCATCAGCTTCCTCACAGAGATCAACACTGGCTTGATATGACAATCATAACAACAAACAGAATAGCAGAATATGGATAAACCCACCAGGTAGCATTTCACCAAGACTTTGTTATAAAGTTTTGCTCAGATTACTGACAACAAAAGTCTTATTAGCCAAGTACCACCAACATCTGAGGTGGAAGTTGGAGCAGAATTACTGAATACAGATAATGCTGGATGACCAGAGTGAGGATGTTTCAGTTCATACTCAGGCACATACTATGTTTTATAAGAGAGTATAAAGTATAATTACTGGTCAATGTCAATGAACAATGTTAAACAGTCAATTTCAAGTAGAACAGAGTGGCAAGTTAATATATGCAGCAAACTGATTATTAAAATAATGTTTGGAAAACCACAACCAACATGTCTGTTGCAAATTCTCCACAGTAATAAATGATTCAAATAGATAAAAGTTTAGTTAGTTATTTTAGGAAGCATACAAATGGCACCTAGAAGAAAGAAAATATTGCAGTTAATGAAATACATAATGAAATATTGAGTATAAAACTAAATATAGTACAAATTCTGAGAATAAATTTAACATAAAACAATCATATAATTGGTCAGGTGAGTTTGTTCCCCCAGAAAAAGAAGACAGTTATCTGTGAATACTTAATCTGCGATTGTTATTACTAGTGTGGCTATCCAACCACAACATATAGCGGTTGAGGTCATTAATGCAGCCAAAAACCACAAACACCACATAGGTTATCTTAACAATACAAGTTGCCATGACATGTTCAGACTTGAGGTCCGGTACTGACTTTTTCAGGGCTGTCATGCTTGCGAGAGACCCAGCCCTTTCAGAGTCAATCAACTCAATCAGTTGTCCCACCCTATCTTGCATAATACTGTAGATGACGGCATTTTTATTTTTTTTGCACTGCAGTCCTCTGATGGAGGGAATAGCCAGAGATGCGTTTTTCTGCTGCCGAACTATAAAACTTGTTGAATATTGAAATACTGAATGAGATGTGAGCCGCGTCCCGCTTTGAAAAACTGAGAATAAAGTTTTTCCCTACATGCCCAGAACTTAAGTCAACAGAATTGTATGTGTTCGGTGCACGGTATGTTACATATTAAAGAATGATTACATTCAACAGAGTTCTTTTTTAAGCACAGAATATAAACATTTCAGGAACTTACTGGAAATACAGTAAGAAAAAGTAGCGACTATGCATTTATGCATAAAACAGAAGACAAAAAATGTAGATATCCCAGGAATCAAGCACATTCGCTGCCGGAGGATTAGTGAGAGTTAGATCCTACAAACTAGGCCTACACATCAGTAGTCCATGACAGATATCAGTAATCCACGATAAACAAAAAAAAAACCCATTATCGTGTATAAATGCTGTATTTAAGAGTAGATTTAAAAGCAGCCATTATAACAAGTAACCTGATCATAAGCTTTGAATCCCATACATCCAGAAAGCACCAGGCCCATTTGTATGCTATAGAAATATGACTGAAGTTGACCGCTACTCTCTAGCTGGTAGTTACACAGCATGCAGTGTGCATTCATTCCAGTCCCTTAACATTTGAATGACCAATTACTGCTATCACACTCATCAAGGGTCAAGACTGTCTCTCAGATCCAAATTGTAATGGACATTTTGTGTCTGAATTATACATGCTAGAGGACACCCAGTCTTTATCTGATTCCAATGATGTGCTCGCTTAAAGTATGGTGGTCACAAACTGTGACTTCATCCTCCAAATAATATTTTGACTATATTCCACAATGCTCTACTATTTGCGAAAGATTAAAGTGGAAATTAAACGAAAGTTGAATTTTTTTTCCCTTATATGTGCCCCTAATATACTTATGTAGCTTTTGTTATAAATGTCACCAATTTCAATATTTGGACTTAAACCTAAATCATAAATTCAATTCCAATAAAACTAAAGTAGCACTAGTAGAGGGAACAGGGGAAAAAATGCATCCAGGAGTTCATAGATTCTGGATGAATGTATGCTACAAATAAATTTTAACAATGATAGCCAAGTATTCAGTTATTATATTGCAGGACTGCAGAAAAAAAATCAAATTCTAGTAATTCAAAATCAAACAGTTCAAGTTCTCATTTGTTTTTACAGATTCATTAGCTACTAAAGAGCTGCCAAATTTGCTGGACTAAAGAACTTTAGCAGCAAGGTGGGTAAAAAGAGATCTGGTACAGAACTAGTACAGACTACCATGTTCTCAAATCTTTTGGACGGGAGACAGAGTTTCTGCAGGGACTGAATCTAGATTTTCTCCTCCCACGTATCTTCAATTACATTTTTCATCATTATGTGGTAAGGCACACAGTCTTCCAGGAACAGAATTACAATTATCAAAAATAATATTACTCGATTCTTCAGAAAGAACGGGGTTATAATTGAATTTAGGAAACAGGGCAGACTTAGTCAAACCGGGGGAAATACTCAGCATACGTATGCCAATCTGACAGCAGAAGTAGATATATAAAGATGTTCATGTCAGCCACGGGGAAGAGACTTGAAAACGATTTTTTTGCATCCTTTTGACAGCTTCTTTAACACCAGATACCTTTGCATTACCAGCTCTGCATGCGTGCATACATATTGTGTACATACTGATAAAAGCTTTTTGGCGCCGGCACTAGCGGTTCAGGTACTACAATTATATCCGCAGAATAAAAACCGATTTTAATTGCGAGACGAGGCAAAATTCGGCTAGAAAGAGTTTAGCGGGTGAATGGAAATGTGAAGAATGCGACAGGAGGTGTAACCGCGAGGATGGGGGGGGATGGGGGGGGCAGATGGGACTTACTGTGTAGGTTGATCCGGAGTGGGAGACAGTGACGGCGTGGACCCCCTTCTCCAACTCCACAGACAGTTCCCACCTCCTCCGCTCCTGCTGGGAGCTGGAGACTCTGTAAAACAATGCCTGCATTATCCACCACATTTCAGCTCCAGCACCCAGAACCACTGCACTCCATAGCTGTGTAGTAATTAAGTCTCCCACCATTCGGAAATTAACCTATATTAAGTATCATTCATCATTCGGCTATGTGGGCCTGTGTAGGCTACAGGCGAAGCACAGGGCTGGGAAACAACGCCCTTGGGTGGACTGGTTACACAGTGGCAGCAGCAAATCTCAAAACTTATAGTGGCAATCAAGCTTTGGTCTCTTGGTTAGCCCTAGAAAAGATGGGAAATCTGTTTACCAGAAAATGTATGATTCTCCTTAATTTTGATATATTGCTTTAGTTTATTAAAAAAAAAAAACAAACAAACATGATACATGGCTGATCCCTTTGTGTTCCTGTCGCTCCCACACACACCAAAAACGAAATAATAAAAAAAAAACACAACACTGAAGACTTTTGGGATGGAAAGTTTGGTATCAGGTTCCATGGTTATTCTGTAATCTGCTATTACACCCTGAACTGGGTCACAGGGCTAAACGAAAATGAAACAAGGAAACTTTACAAACATTCACACGGTTCTGTCTGATACTAAGCTTTGATGGGACATTTTGCGTCGTTTCCAGAAAATTACATAATTGAATGAAATGTCTTTGGAACTAACACAATGACAACCAAAATAAACAGATATGAAACAAGTAAGAATTTTTTTTTAAATATGAACTTTAAGCAAAGCAAGCATTGTTTGTTTGTAGCTGTTGTTTCTTGTCCGCAATTCAATTTTTTTGCCCAGTTTTGTCTAATTTGCTGTCATGTGACCCCAAAGCGTGCTGGGCCTATCCCCGAGGTCGCCCAGTGCACAGTGTGGGCTCTCTATAATCCCGGGCTGGCCAGCAGCCTAAGTCCAAGGCCTCGGCCTGATGGGGGATCCCCAGGCCCCATAAAGTGGCCCCAAATCGCCATCAAGTAGACACAATGCTGGCACCCTATCAACACTGACTTGATCAAGACAAATGTGTCACTTCCAGAAAGCCACCGCACTAAAGACCCGTCTGTGCGCACAAACCTAACATATGAGCCACTAAGGCCTGCTCACCAAAACAGAGCACAGCCATATTCTCTAATCATTATAAGCTTCCCATTCTTTGCTTGGTGTTGGCAAGTGTGAACATAACCCCCCCACACACCCCAATCCCTCACCACAAGATCTACTGAATATTTAAATATGAAATCTCACAAACAATACATATTAATTAAATAATTAAGATTCAAAGCCATTATCGCATCTACCTATACTCTACAGTACAGACGATGCCAAATGATTAATAAATAAATTGGCCTGAGCATTACAGGTTAAGCAGACTACAACCATTTGCAGATTTCTTTTGGCAGCCTCCCAGACTATTGTGTGGACAGATTGTGATTCTTGGTACTAAGCAGTCTATCAATAGCTTACTTGGTGAGCAATATGCAAGATGAGCCCTCGTTGAGTGGCAGGCACAGGACAGCCCCCCGAAACATAAACTGTGGCAGAATCTCCCAAGACAGCCAGCGAGGAGCCGCTGCAGAAATACCGGCTTTGGCGGAGAGCCAGGAACCCACTCAAGGCCGCCTCTTCAGCTACAGTAGGTCAAGCCTGTCATAAGGGCCGGGTCCATAGTGTCACCTATGTGTCATAGGCAGACGCAGAAGTAGCCACTGAGAACCCCCCCCCCCCCACACACACCTCCACCAGCCCCAACCGAACAGCAGCACAAATGGAAGCGGCCTGGCACAGAAGACCCATCCCCCACCAAAACCCACACAAAGTCCAACCCAAACCCATGTGTTAACACAGTGGGAATCATCCCAGAGTGTGGCTGGTGCTGATGCGCCACTAAAATGATGCAGTACAGGCTTAGTGAGGATTAAAGACTTCACTTATACTCATATTTAGAACTCCTAGCTTTTTAATGCCATCACATGATATATGGAACATAGGCAACATCACCTTATCGCCCTTTATTGGGGAACATCAAGAGTGATTGGCATGATTTCTCCTGGAGAACAAAACAAACCATTAAGAACGATGCTCTGATATTCCACTTCACAATGGACTCAATGCTGGTATTGTGTATATACAATGGAAATTTAGTACATACAAGATGAGGCACAAGTCATGAGGTATGAAATGGGGGGTCAAATATTCACTAACAAACAGTGCTTTGTGTTATAGTATTATTCCACTAACTAAATGCTCTAACTGGTTTGTATTACCCTCTGTACACGTGTATTTATGAAGACCTAGACAAGAAAACAAATACATTCAGTCACTAACATACGTTAAAAGTATGGTTACGTATCAAACTAGGCATTCGTTTTATACAAATATAAACCCTATGCAGCATTAAAAATATCAGCATAAAAATCTGGTCGTCTGGGTTTGGGAACATTAAGCATGAGAAGTCTTATTAGGCTAAGTCGAATCATACAGGCCAGTAAACACTTCAAAATCATCCAAAGGCCCAAAGTCTTTCCTTTTAATATTTATCGTAGCAATTGAACAGGAAAATAAAAAAAGACACATATTGACTTAAATCAATGTTAATAGTCAAAGCATCATTAAGGAATCCTTCATCATAACGTGCTCTGTGGGGGGCAGGAAAAAAGATCAAGAATAATGCACTGTGCTTTGTAGCCACTGCGGCGAGGTTCCTCAATGAAGGCGAGGTGGTGGGGTTTTTTTTATTTATTTTTTTTTAAAAAAAGAGAAAACTTCTGAAAGTCAGCCATTCATGTGAACAGAGTACAGAGAATTTCCAGCACTGTAAAAATATTTTATGCAAGGACATAGATTCAGTGGGGGAGGACAGCGCGAGGTACCCCGAGACTACAAAGCAGAGCTCCCAAGGTTCATGAATAAGTCGAGGAAATGATCAGAAAAAGCAGGGAGATGTTTAGACAGATGGCCCATTTAAAACGTCGTCTGGGACAGAGCAAAAAGTGATTTTAATGAAACTTTATATTTTGGAAATAATTGATCTTTATTCTTTTTACATTCCATGAAAGGTGAGAGTAAATTTTATGTGTTACAAGTGCCTGTCTTGCAGAGGCTCACACTTTGCAGCACTCAGATTAAATAAAATCGACATCACAAACAGTAAAATAAGAACCATGGAATCAAATGGGATAGTTTCAAACGGGAATGTGGCGCCAAGAAAAATAAATTGAAGACGATCTCTGCCCCCCCCTTGCTTTGGACTTAAAGGGGCAGGGAAAACAGTACTTGGTATTTTTAGAAATATCATCTGATGGGATTCTAGCACAACAATTGTCCTCGGACTCTTTAAAGTGATATCGGATGCTGCTTGCAAGGGATAAGATTATATATTATGAGACATTAATCATTAATAAGGAGACTTTTCTGAAATGGGCATTAAAGGTTTTCAAGAGAAACATAACACAGTTTTGTCCGAATTTAAGGTACCATTCGTTAAAAATCTAAATGAGTGCAGGGACGGGTCAGCTGACCTGTGCAAAATTTCCAAGAGAATACTTCAGAGCACAAACGCAAATCTGAAACACAGAAAAAACGATACTTCCTGCTCTCACAAGATGAACAGAGAACAGGAAATACAATGCATCATGTTAGAACCTTATTTATTACCTACTGTATACAGCCACCCATGGCACAGGACTCTCAGTGGTCCTTTTCTGCAACTAAAAGTGACCTTAAATGTTGGGGCAGAAATGAGACTGTTCTCTTCGATTACAAACACCAGCAACGAAGAGTTACTAATCCTGCAAATATGATGACAATTCTTGATCTCAATAATACCTTGATCTCAACCAGCATCACAGGCTTTCCATAGAACACAAGCTCTTTATTAAGCTCTTTAATAGCCATTCAGGGTCTCTTCACAAAATTCCCATAATTTATGAAATTATTACATTTCTACTTAACAATCCTTGTTCTGCGTGGTCAGCAGAGTAAGAAGAGAGGGTCACCTCAGAAAATTGGTTTTCTGGAATCAGATTAATCGAATGTTATGTTAGTCATCACAAGAAAAGAGAGAGGAAAAAAACCATACAATATCTTCAGACTAAATCCAAAATTTCCAACACAGCTTTATAAAAATAATCTGTGTACAATAAAAGCACTTCATCTGAAGATTGTAAAACTTGCTAAAACTGCCCAAAGTTATTGAACATATTTTAGTAAATGTGCAAAAATAAGTTATCATCTGAAATTTAAATGTTTTATGAAGGTTATATAAAGGTTGTATTTCATTTTCCCCCAAATAATTTCAAGACATCAGTAGGAATTTTAAAAATGATATAATCTACCGATTCGATGGGGGATTTATGCAGCATTTCAAAAAGGGTTGATTGGAGTATTAAGTCACAAAAGAGTAAAATCTATGAGTATGGCCCACTAACAGATAAATACTGAGCTGCCACATTAGCTTTTGTCTTGGTTAATAAAAAAAAATCCCTGGTACTGCAGTGTAATATAATGACTCAGATATGCAAATCAAAAGGAGAACAACTGGATTTTTGAGTGACACTTGAGGCTTTGGCAGCTCTGCCGCAAACGTGTCCGCCCAGGTCCACGTGGACGGGACCCTCCGCCCTCCGCACAAAAAATAGATTTTCATTTAAGACAAATAAATCTTTCCAGCCACCCCATCCCCTAGCCAGGCCACATTCATCCAAAACGGACAACAGAAGAATCCACAGCTGGCCACTGAACGGCACATGAACAGGTCATCAAGGGAAAATCGTCTTGGCACTGGACAGCAAATTCACAAATACTTTTCATGGGTCGTACGGCTAGGATGCAAATTACGAGGATGATTTTGAATGTAATCCTATCTTGAAACATTTTAAAGAAAATTAGTGCGTACACAAAGCAGAAGACCTCTAATGCGTTATGAGCATCCATATTTTTTTTTTTTACCTTTTAGCCTATTTTTGGACAGATATTTTTTTTCCTAGTTCTGCAGTCACAACTAAGTCGCTGTATGTGGTTCAGCGGGTTATGATGCAATCAGAAGGTTACCAGTTCAAAACCCATGGTCTGCAGAGTGATTCCACTGTTAGGCCCTTGAGGAAAGCCCTTAACCCTAATTGCTCCAGGCAGTACCTGACCCTGATTACTCAACTGCGTGTCACTTTTGATAAAAGTGTCTTGTAAAGAAATAGGAACAAAAAATAAGAACATACAAGTTCAGCATTTTCTTCTCACCACAGCTGCAAGTATTACTCTGACAGACTATTTTATAGTATGATATAATTTTGACAAAGGCAATGTTCATAATCTGAAGACAGTAATGCTCCAGAACAAATTTAAATAACGTGAAATGCACAGTGTGGCAGACAGCTGAGAATGCAGCTTAGGTTACGCACCACCAGGACACAATGTCCTAAGGTACAACAGATAGTGTATGAGGGAGGGTTGGGTGAAATATGAAGTGTAAGGCTGGTCTGTGAGACACGGAAACATGGCTTCTTGGGTCTAAGAACAACGGGGTTTGCTGTCAATCTGAAATGAATTTGCCCATCTGGCAGCACGGGCTGCTTCATGCTCTATTTTAAATGTAATCAATATCAAGCCAAAGAGATACAAAAAATACGGGGATATAGGGATATCTCAACTGTGATTCCCCCCAGTTGCGCCCTGGATTCTCAAATAAGTAGCTGAGAAGCTTTTAATGGCAACACCAGACGAAGCTCACAAATCAGCTGGCTTTGTTTCAGGTTTGTCGCACTGGAGGCTGATGAATGAATACGAAACCCGGCTCAAAACTGCTCAATCAAGCACAAATAACAGGATCACGAGTAGGTAATGGCCTATTGCAATAAAAGGCCTGGTCTACACGCTGAACAATTAACCAACGGAACTGTAGCTAGACAGAAATTCAGATAAATAATTCCCTGGCAAAGCAATTCAGCGCAAACTACAATAAAAGTTAAGTCAAAATCTATACCAATTTATAACTATATAAAAAAGATTTTAAATAAGGAATTTCTTTTACCAATACAGATACGTATCAAATAGGTACTTATAGACTAAAAAACCCACTCCATGCCCTTTATCATCCTAAATAGGCACGCCATAACAGCCTGAGATCATAGCAAACATGCACCGAGTTTCATGTACTGTATATGAAAACCAGGATTGGCTGCACCAATCCTGATGGTGTTATATTAATATGAGATTAAGTAGGGTCTTCCCAGTAAAAAAAATCATTACCATAGGATTTGTATTTATCATTTAAAAAATACTGCTGCAGAGGTAAACTTATTTTGTCCAGTTATAAACGTCAGCATCTGAAAACAGGCAAACAATAGTGCCATGATACTTATTTACAATCCACTTGTTAAAAAAGGGTGTAAAAAGATTATTTAAAACACGCGCGCGCACACACACACACACAGATTGTCACTGAAGTGCTTGTATGAACAGAAATTAAAATGTTTCATATTGAACGATCCAAAATGAATTGGGGGTGGGGGGGGG
>JABFDZ020000001.1:43437822-43455994 GCA_019775955.2 Pollimyrus isidori
CCCCCCCCCCCCCCCCCCCCCCCCCCCCCCCCCCCCCCCCCCCCCCCCCCCCCCCCCCCCCCCCCCCCCCAGACAGTTTCACATCTACAGCACCATAAACATGGATGAAACCAAACAAACCTTGCAAGTAATACAGCATGCGGCAGCCACACAAGCTCCGCGTTGACGGTGACAGACTTGGGACAGCTGTTTCGAGCGTAACCAGCTCAAATGTTAGCTAATGCTCCTCTAAACATGAAATTATATGCTGCCCTGGTTCACTTACTGCAACCAGCCTTCACCGTATCCAACGCAACAGCGACTAAAGGGGTATAAAATAAATAAATAGGCACTTAAAACACAGGAATGAGAGGTACAAGCCCATCACCTATTTTTATGCTGCATTTAATTTACATTTTATTTCCCTGCCGATAAAAGCAGACAGGTAACACAAGGACGGTGACACGGAGACATCTTCTGGGCACCAAAGGTCAGCTTTTAACCTGTCAAAAGCAGAGTACTTATTAGAATAAATCAACAGACCCACTAAAGGTCAACGGTGGCCCCTGGTTTGGGCTGACCCACTGCTGGTCTTCCAGGGGCAGAGGGCTTAATGCCCCCCGGCTCCCGCCCCCCAAGACAGAGGGCCTACTGTACACGGCACAGAGACGTGCTCCGCAGGTATACCTGGAGAAGATATATGCTGGTCTCCAGGGAAGTAGAAGTGGGAGAGAATGGGGTGACACATACTCCTCAAAGCCTCATTTGGCTTCATTTGCCAAACCCCCTGCCCGTCCTCTGAAAATAAAAAAGTAGATGCTTCCTTTTAAAATTATTAAGTTGTGACCCTCAATATCATCCAGTCTCCTATGCCCTTGCTGGTGCCTGATAATACCCGAAAATCTTTCCTAGAAAGCAAGGTTGGCTGAAATATTTTATTAGCAAAGCCGGAACTTAATCCATTTTTTTGGACGTGACTGTATGTACACATTCAAAAAGCATGTGTGCCTTTCCAGTGGGTCTGGAGATTTGTACTTGTTAGGAAGCAAATATGGCGATATATAAATCTTACTAAAAAAAAAAAAAAGCTCTGTGTGAAGCTTTTCTCCTAAATGTGCCGTTACAAGATAAACATACAAAAGAGCCATTTTACTGAAAGCAATGTGCACGGTTCCTCTGTAATGTTGGGAGAGTATTCTCTGTATTGGATGTAAATCATTTTCAGAAAAATATTATGATCTGGAATGGGGACACAGGGCGGCACCTCTTCACCCATTCAAAAGAAAGATGAAAGCCTCATTCCACAGAGATCAGAGGAAAATACTCAGCACTGCCAACACAAGCACTGCATGGGAAGAGCCGAATGCCATCGAGCCTCGCAGCATTACTGCGCCCATGAGATACGCATTAGAGCCACACCTGGAGGCTCTCACCCACCGCCCCCCGCCCCACCCGCCATCCAGGCCCAATCCTGCGCACCTTTCAAGAAAAACAACTCTCGTGCCAAGCTGTGGTACACACGTGTAGCATGTCGGCGCTCGGTGATCCAACGCCCGGAACGGAGGCATGCGGGGTCGCAATAAGCCGGCATGCGCGCCTCTGAAATGCGCACAGGGTGTGGGTGTCACTCTCTGCCCTTGCGTCACAAAGTAAATAGGGGAAAGTTAAACAAATGAGAGCTGGGAGTTAACAATGAGCACCTCATCAATCACTCAAAGCCATTTCCTGCAGGAAATGTGCGTGTCCCATTATCGGCATACGGGACTTAAATACCCACTCTTGCCGATGACCCCTGGTGACCCCAGGGGGCCGGTAGCACTGGATGAAGAACCGCCAGCTTGGCAGGACCTTTGAAACTAAGGGAAACCACTGACGGGTCACTGTCAGGTTCAGATAGGAAGCCTCACACGGGGGCCTCCCTGCCCCTGTATTAAGGCCCCTACTGTCCTACCCCATCCTTCACAACAGGAAACAGAAGCAGACCAATTGCAGGGAGTGTCCGGCAACTGGACTAACTGTACCGTCTTCTCAAAAATACTGCGGAGCGGGACGGTGTTACTCTAACCACATTTTGTAGAGGTCTTCTCCCGATGCAGCTTCCACAGAAGCTGGAAGCAGGTTAAAAAGAAATGCTACACAATCAATAGGTGCTGACTTTGATGTCTTCATGCTGGAGAGTCAAGGCAATTAATGGGTTTCCAGGGAAATGAATAAGTTTGCCTGCATTTTCCAAATATAGACCGGAAGGTTAGGCAGGTTATCTGAGGTTAAAGGCATTAACACCCATAATTAATTTGACTTGCCAAAGATTCGCAAGGAACTTATATTTCGTTAAATAATACAAAGGTCCTGGTGTCAGCCAAAACTATTGCTCCTAGCACTGCTTTTGACAGTCCGTCACAAGATACATGGGCGCTACGGGCGACGGAGAGACACCAGCTCAAGTAACTCACTGCGTTTAGGGCAAAGAAAAATCGCAGCGCCTAGAGGAAAGCTGCACCAATAGGAGGCAGAACATGCAAACATCACACACATAGATCCGGGGGTGGGACCCGACCACCATCGCAGGAGGTGTGAGGCTATAGTGCCAACCGGCAAACTATGATGCCATATGTATCTCAGCAGCAAAAACAAAATCGCAAGCTGCAATAAAAATACCTGACTGTAAGCTGTACTGGATATGTTACTCCAAAAGGAATACAAGTATAACATTTTCTATATCTGACAAAGCAAAATATAATACAGAGAAGTACAGTATTTTGAAATGTAAAAGAAAAACACACACAGACAGTCCATGTATTTATATCTTTGTGAGGACTCTCCATTCGTGTCTATGGACATAACCCTAATGCCAACAATGACACACATGAGCACAAACACAGAAGAGCATGCACACACACACACACACACACACACACACACACACACACACACACGTACACGAGCATACGCACGCACGTGAGCACACACGAGCATTTTTTTTTATTTAAACCTTTATTTTACCAGGCAAAGCATTAAGAACAATTTCTTACACACGCACGTGAGCACACACGAGCATACACACACACACACACACACACACACACACACGAGTTCACGAGCATACACACACGAGTTCACGAGCATACACTCGCACATGAGCACACACACACGAGCACAAACCAAACCTATCAAGTCTGCTTTTTATACATAACACTATAAAACTTTGATATTGGCGGCAACATTTATATTCATGCAGTTTCACACCCAAAAAAAAAAGAATGTTCAAAAGCTGTGAGAATTATCCTTAAATTCAAGAATTAAATTAAGTTCCTAGACGAGGTACAGCCATTTTCAGTAACTAAAGGTGCCATGTAAGGGTCAACTCAGCTTTCGCTCAAGTAGCTTATTGGCTTTTTGTGGCATCTGTGAACGTAGTAAACAATAACTGCACATTCATAATATGTTCATAATGCATGCAAAGAACATTCAGTGCCAATTTATAATGCATTCATAATACATTCTTAAGCAGTATGCAAGTATACTGCAAGATCTTAACATAACTGAACAACCTTAATGTACATTATATAATGTTTGTTATGAATGTATACTGAACCTGATAAGGTATGTTAGGATGTTATGGTACACTTGATGCTTATGAATGTTCTATGAATGCATTATGAAAGTGCACTGAATGGTCTATGAATGTTCTGTGAACGCATTATGAAGTTGTGCAATTAATGTAAAACGTAGTCAAAGAAACCATGCAGGCTATGCTAAACGTGATCCAGTTTGATGTCAATGTCCGTCGGAATTTGCCGTGTTGTGACCCCTGTCTAATACAAAACAGATAAGCATACTGATGAAAAAGGATAAGGGACTGTAAAAATGGAGAAGGTGAATAGCACCTCAGCATATGTTTGCCGAACTTCAGTCGCAACACCCATGCTCCACACTTAAACTCAAAGTTAATTGGAAGACTGCTTCAGTTACTGCAGGATTGATGACACGCGGGGGGGTCGAACATCTGTGCGGGCCGGCGTCGGTCTTGGTTCACTTACCTGAGGTTCCCGAGGAATCTCTGGGAGCGAATCTGTGCCGCCACAAAGACAGAAGCAGCGGTGGCAACAAGCTCCCTCCTCTCAGAATCTGACAGCTGGTGACCTGGAGGTCCGAGGGTACAAAAAAAAAGACAGAAAAAAACACCCAAAAAAAAATAAAAAATAAACCGAAGAGTGATGGCAGAAAAGTACAGCTTGGGAAGAGTCATATAACTCAAACAATGCAGCAGTGTCCAAAAGACAGCAGCCAGGTGCTGATAAAAGGTTTTTAACCATGAGACACCGTGCAGAATGACAGTGCACAGCGACACTACCCAGAATGAAAATGGCACATTTAGTTCAATGAACTCAAGTAGATCCCTACAGAGAGGGAAAAGACATACGTTTGTTTTAAGAGAATCTTAAGACGTCGCCTATTACTGGACATGTAATTTGGTTAAATTATTTCAGGATTATATTGTTCAATACGTATGATGGATACTACCATTTAATTGGCAAAGAATTCTATCACATATCTCTTACTTACAAGTCTTAAGATCAGTTAAATAAGGTCACAAAAAAAAAAAAAATCACAAGATGCAAGTATGCACTTACAATTGAAACGATTAAATTAAAATGATTCAGTACGTATTCAGCACCCTTACTGTGCACAGGAATAAACCAATTGGTTACAATTTAAGAAAAGTAAATCGGTCTGAGTATTTGCGTGAGACAATGGCCCACCTTTGAAGCCTTCTGGGTACACGTCTTGGAGAAACTTTGTGCTGATGTCTCCAGAGATGAAGCGGGGGTGTGTGATCACCTCTCGCAGCAGCGGAATATTGTGTGTCACTCCTGAGGATGGAATCCAACAAGTCACTAAGCCCTCTGGTTACAGGATGCGCAAAAAGCCACTGGTCAAAGTCTCCAAAGTACTGACTGAGGAATAAATATCGTAAGACAAAAAAATAACACATACACAAACAAAAATAAATGCTACTACATTGGTAATAACAGTTTAAGGGGAAAAGTCAATGGTACAAGTACAGTCAATGGTACAAGTACAGTCAATGGCCCAGCACAGAGGAGATTTAAGACTTGAAGAGTAGTTACTGAGGGCTACTCTTTAGTGAGAGCCCCCCCCCAGTCCTCCTCGATTCCTCAGTTCTATTTCACCAAATTCTATGCACCGGTTCCCCATCAATGAGGGTCTGCACGGCCCATTCCAAACAAATCTGAATAAATCATTTAAGCAGTGAAGAGGGCTTCCCTGCAATAGCAGCAACAAGGGCAACAGTATCAAACAATGTCAACACTGGAGGCCTGAAAGCCCTGAATCATCTCCTTCCTCTGCACTCACCGTGCCCCCCCCACCCCCCGCGATATGCATACAGGCCTAGCTGCTGAAGCTCCACCCCCCCCCCCCCCCGCCCACAGTGTGGCCCAGGCAAAACGACACATGGAATCGGGTCCAACCTGAGTGACAGGCGACAATGCCGCCGACCCCCCCATCTCACACCGCCATTTCAATGGCAGACTTCGATGGCATGATTAAAACAGGACCAGCCGTCCCCCCGCCACCTGGAGTCCAGGATTTTGCTTGGGTCACTGGGACCCTTTTGAGTGCCCCTCGACCGCCTAATAACCATTCACCGCGGACCATCCCCCACAGACCACCCTTCCTAAATCCAGCATCTGAGACAGACCCCCCTGTCCTACACTCTTTATTCCACCAAATGCATTGTGCTGGCCCAAAACTCCACTGTGACACGCATCTCGGAACAAACAGAGAGGGTGAAAATCCATTTTTCATAAATAAAAAATTCATGGGTATCTCCTGCATTAAGTGAAATCTCTCTCTCCCCCTCGCTCTCTGTTCGCGTGCTGCTGGCTGGGATCGGCAGGCGTGTGGCCCGATAAGCATGACGTGGAGAAAGCAGATAGCCCCGCGTCCCTCACTGCACCCCCTGGATCCCTGGCGAGATGATGGTCGATGGCAGATGTTGGGGATTTCGCTGAAGCAACTGATTAGCTGAGCAGCCCTTATATCAAACACTACCAGAAGTATCCTAATTCTCAACTCGCCAGCTACTCTATTATTATGCTCCTTGAACGATCATCGAAAAACAGAACAACAGTACGTGGGAAACTGAGGAGACTCTGAAACTCACCCTAAACAAATCTACTAACCGAAGATGTTTGATGGTACAATGCTATGTGCATTTGCAGCATTCATGTAGCTATTTAACCATTACATTAATGCTACAGTGCTACTTACATGTACAAGATTTATGTGGCTATTTAGCCATAACTTCAATGCTACTTATATGTACAATATTCATGTAGCTGTTTAAGCTTTACATTAATGTTACAACGCTAGTTACATGTACAATATTCATGTAGACTTCTAAGCATTACATCAGTAGTTAATCAGAGCAACAAAGCACCATAATCTGGCGAGCACGGATGATCAAAAATCTTTAAATCGTGTATTTAAATGTAAATGTAACTCACCTCTCATTTAACATGCAGTATATTGCAATGATTACATTTCATCAAAACCAGCCAAACTGCAGTCTGATTTGCGTCTAAAACAATATGCAAAGCCTCAAAAAAATTACTGCTCAGATTTGCCTAGGAAGTACTGGACATTTGCCAAAATGTTTACTAAAAGCAATTTATTCCTCACAGCCAGGCCTCTTAGCTTAAAAATGGGGAGGGGGGCAATCTTACAAGAGAATAAAAAGCATATCACGAAATTCTGATTCATTTAAGGGAAAAAAAAATAATAAACTGGTCCAAATCTCAACAGATACTACAGATTTGCAAGTGACATTTTTCCATCTGGAATGTTCTGTTTCAAAACCCCCAGCCAAAAAGACGAATCTGAAAATATGTAATTTAAAAATGACCTCAGTCAAAGGTCAGGAGGTCTCCATCTGTGTGTGAGCAACAGAGAGACCAAAGAATGATGACCCTCCGACAGCCTGCCTGCGACTGCCTGCTGTTTGAAAAATACTGACCAGACATTGAGCCCTGCACATTCAAAGGGATGGAACAGGGAGAGTAAATAGTGCTCATTTCATAAAAATGGGAAATTAGAAAAGAAAAAGAAAAGAGACCATGTTCATCGATAGAAGGCGGGAATTCAAAATAAAGGAAAACTACACTTTCACCTCAATAACATTTTTCATTACAATAATACACAAAAACTCAATAATAGAATTTGATTAATCTATTTTACTATTCACATGTCAAAAGAAATTCTAACACAAGGGATTTTAAAGGGAAAGCCATTTTTTATTATCACAAAAATTCAAGTTAAAAAGTAAGTTTTAAATTTTTAAATTATAAAAATAGAAGAAATATGTCTGGTGCGCCAAACTTCTGATCACACTGGTATAAAATGAGCAACAGGCATTTTATCTTGCGTAAGGAGGACTTTTCAATACTGTTGCAAAAGTAATGCAGGAGGGAACCCAGTTTTCCATAAATTCTTAAATCAAGGCAATGGCGCTCACGCAAAAAAAGTTGGTCCTTGCAGTTGCATCACAGAGGGGGGAGGAGGAGGCGTGGGGAGCATGCAAAGGTGGCGGGGGCCTGGTCCGCGCCTGCGCACTTACGGCCCCCGCCTTTCGCAAGGTTATATCACCAAAAGGGGTGAAGCAGGGCAACAGATTTCTGCACATGGCAGCAGTGGACAGGGAGAAAGCAAAGCATGCACTACCACAGCGAAAGAAAGAGAAAAAGAAGGAATCAAGGAGCAAAGTCAGGAAAGGGATCAGGATGCAGCTAAAGAAATTAAATAATACCACTAAGGATGATGATGATGATGATGATACTACTAATAATAATAATAATAATAATAAATAAGGTGGCACATTCATAAAAGGATAACTTGAAAAAAATCAAGTTCCCGTAAATGTCTGTGGAAGCCTTTGATTAGGTACCACACCGCTGTAACAGTGTCGACAACAGATGCTGCAGTATCTGTTCAATTGTGTGAGTGAAATGCCCACAATGGATCCTCTAGGTTTTTTTTGCACTCAGTTATTTTTAAAAGTACTTGACCCGGGTGATACACAGCGGCTAGGGACTGGGATACATACACATCTATGAAATGAATGGATTCTTATATATTATGCAGTAAAAGTAACATTTAAATCCAGAGCCCAATCAAATTTGTAATATGATGCTCCAAATGAAACTGCATGCAGCATATACATGTAAATCTATATGTTTTAAGGCATGATTTCAGAAAGCCTTTCCAAAAAATCGTACACACAGGAGCTACACTGCCGGCTTCCAAAGCTGATGCAATATAAATATGAAGGAAGTAATATGTAAAAGATGTAATCAATGCACAAAAGAGTACACTACATATAAAAGTAAAGATATATATTAAATCGTACACTCAACATATATATTGGCAGAATAAGCGTATAGATTAATTGCAATAATTCGTACTGTCCCCAGCTGAAGTCAAGGGCCCATCAACCTGATTATATGCTAACCATGCCAATATTTTTTACCATATCAAATGCTGATAAATACCCTGTGACTCCAGCCAATTACGTTGTTTCTTTTTTTGCTTGCTTAACAGACACCTTCACTATGGCGGAGCTGTAAAGTGTAGTCGAAAGTCTAGCCCTCAAAGGCCTCGTGTTTTCCCCTCATCGACCATGTTTCCCACTTTCAAGCAAATCACAATAGCATATAGAAATAAGGTGAAGTACTGTGCAAATTCTTCATTACTCCAAGCCTCACACATACATTACACAGTACCATTATTCCAATAATACTCATACAAACTATGGGCGCAATTTAAACTATGACCAGTAAAATATTAAACGACTTCTATTCATTTATATTTTCCCTGCCTGTTATTTGCTTCCCTTCTTCAAGCTCCCGATATATAATTACTAACGGAGTGCGGTCAGACAAAATTAGGTCTGGCGTTTAATAAATATTAAACTTTTGTAATCACCACAGAGTTTTGAATTCCCTGAGCTGACACCCACTTAACGTTGCTAATTGCTTCACTTTCACACTTCATCACTGGTTCAGCGCTTCCAACTCCTATTTACACAAACACCTCCATCATGTCACTGGCCTCTAACAACCATTTCACACACATCTTGTACCGGAAGAGTGAACATGTCACCGGTAACAAGGTACAGGGCTAACATGGAACACGCGTGCCCAAGGATGCCGCATTGACACTTATCGATAGCGCCGACACTATAACGGAGCCACGGTTGCGCTTGCAAAATTTCAGCGTCCACCACAATTGCAGATCTTCAAGTGACCTTCTATAAAATCTACCACAGCATTCTTTCCATTCTTATACAATTATCCCACGTCCT
The DNA here is from genome assembly GCA_019775955.2 of Pollimyrus isidori. NCBI lineage: Eukaryota > Metazoa > Chordata > Actinopteri > Osteoglossiformes > Mormyridae > Pollimyrus > Pollimyrus isidori. Next base: position 43,447,187 of record JABFDZ020000001.1, read on the forward strand.
TTTACTCCACTGAGATGAAGAAAAATCTTCATAAGCATGTTGCATTTAGTAAACCAGGGCAGCTCAGATGGGGACCAGCTAACAACATAGTCACTGAAATGAGTTTAAGCCTCTCTCCCCCCACCTCCGCCCCCCACCTCCGCCTCCTCCCGATGTCCCACTGCTATGCTCCTCAGCATTATTAATTCAGGCTTTTGTCCCACCTGCTGGACGTGCGGGATGTGTGAGGATGACCTTTCCTCCTGGCCAGGAGTGGCGCTGACAGGGGCACCTGCTGCAGCCATGCCGTCCTGCCGCCCATGTCATTTACTCTTTGTGTCGGACTGGGGAAGCGCTCCACGTACATATGCTCTCATTATTTCTCACCCGTTAGAAGCCACCACTTCAGTAATATGGCATCTGAAGATACGTAGATGACTCCCCCCCCCCCCATCCAAAAAATAAATAAATAAATCTAAGCTATTTCCTGAGATATACAATCAAGTCGACAATTCAAACACACACAGGTGCAAGATGAACAATTTCATAAATTACCTGAATCGGCAAAAAAAAATAAATAAGATTAAATGTAAAAGTTACCACTGACAGCTAAAATGCTACTCAGGTCAATTGCAAAAACTACAATGAAATAAATACCAACACTAGACAGGAAAAAGATGGAGAGGAAAATTCCACAGTAAAAAAGATAGAAGCTAACAGATGTCTCTTCCTGGGCCCAAGAGTACCAGGCTAACACTCTCTGGCCAAGGATTAACAGAAAAGAGGCTCCTTCTAAATTAAATACTTTCTAGCTAATTAATGCCAGCCTTTTCTGTGTTTTAATTTCAAGTTAATAAGCAAAATCATATTCAATTTGTTAATTATAACCCGTTCCAGCTGTTTCCCTTTAATTTGTGCCAGCCTACCACACTAGGAGCTGGGCTGCTCACCTCGTATGACATAACTGTCAAGAGCCTCCACCATTCTCTGCAGTGCTTCAGCGCGGGTGGGGCCGTATGTAACCAACTGCAGACGGGGAGAGAACCACCAAAGATTCAAATTACACTTACAGTGACACTGTGCCACTGAGATTTCTTCCTCTCTCCCCCCTTCTACTGGTGACACATTGTATCTTGGAATATTAAAAGGAGTGACTAACCACATTTTAACACACCGTTCAGGGTTAAAAAAAAAAAAAATGCCATTGGGACATATTAAGATGCACCCTCATGGTCTCACTTCTGCCGCTAAATGCATTTTCTCCAGGTGTAGCACACTGATAGGGTTTTAGCATGTATATATGCAAGTCTAAACTCCCCCACTCACCATTAAACTGCATGCAGGTGGTTCAAAGCAGGAACATATTGTTGCCAGTGATTGAATTTACATTGAACAAAAGATACCTCCTGTACTGGTGAATCCCGGCCGTCTGCTCTCCAGAGACTAATTATCAAACACATTAGTACAGCTTCACTCTAGCCATGACAAAAATGTTCACCGTTCTTGATATACCACCTTTGCTTCAAACATAAATATCAATATTAAAGTTCTATTTAAAACAGATTTTTATTAAATAGAGTGTCATGGTATAATTACATGACTTGGCTGAAGTTTAAAAAAAGAATAAGACACATCTTAATGTTTTTCCTTTTTATACCTGAATATGGTATTGCCATCCATACGCAATCAAAGATTTTATAGAGAACCTGAATATTTCAAAAGAACACCCAAATAATATCAGAATTCACAAACAATAAACATAAATGCTTAGAGAAAAATTCTGATTACTAACTTTGGAGATCATTGGGTCGTAGTAAATGCTGATGTCACTCCCTTCCTCAATCCCGCTGTCAACACGGACCTATAAGGCAACAGTATATTATAAATTGAAAATGAACAAACAACCCATCTTTCTAGCACAAGGATACATGGATACATATTCAGTACGAGCTGAAATTTATAGAGCATTTAACAGATTTTCCTTAAAAAGTGATCTTTCAAACAACTTTAAACAAAAATAATAATAAAAAAAAAATACTGGACAGACACACAAAAGAATAATTCGCTATTTTCCGTTAAAGTGTAATGGGAACAAACATCACAGCAGTGTTTGCTTTCACTGCCTCGGAAACAGCAATTTAGAATTAACTAAACAATTGTATGGGGCAGCTCTTGAAAGTATTTGAATGTCACTTACACTACAGTTGAGAAGAAAGAAAAAGAGGGCAATCATTTATCACACAATTTCAGTGTCTGCTTTCGAAAATCTGTTCCACTTGCTTTCCATCAAACCATGTCACAGAAATTCAAGGTAATACATAATGTTAATACAAATATTAAGTTTATTCAGAGGACTATACTCCAAAAACAAATCTAGCAACCAAAAATTAAATACTGTCATCAAGTCAATTGAAAAAATTGAACTGTTATTATCCAAATCTCAACCTTAACTCCAAAAAACAAAATGAATATTTCATAGTTTTCAAAAAAGGTACTTAAAGTGTCAGAGCGGAAAACTGTGAAAGAAAACAATTAAGAAAACATTTAGGATAAACTGATCAGTAGAAGACTCAAGAGCAAACATGCGAAATTGCTTGTCGTCGTGAAGTATGAGCGATAAAATGGCCGATCCAAAAGGAATGACTGCTGTCCCTCAGAAAACTCCCCCGGAAACCTAGCCCAAAATAATCAGGAATTCTGTACACAGAACATAAAATTGGACTTTTGTATAAATATACTTTTAGACTGCACATGTATTATTTTTCATAAATGAAAACTGACAAGGGACCCTAATTCCGAAAATTCAATTTTTGCATGCAAGTGGAAATATATGGCTATGAACACTTCTCAGTATTTTATAAGCATGTTAAACAACAACCTGGAACTTAAAGAAAACCCAGAATTGCAGAGACACTGTTTTTCTTCAGGAAGCATAAATGTATATTTCTAAATATAACGATGCGTTTTACCGAGACACGTAAAAAGCATTCTAAAAATGACACAGTAAACATGTGGGATGTTCGCTTTTCTTTCCCCGATTCAAAGATCATGAGCGATGCATAAACGCAGAGCTGCATCCTTGGGGAGTGGGGGGGACACTCTGGAGCCCAGTAGCCATGCCTCTCAAGCACATCTGAGGGAGAGGTTTCCAAGGAACTCCCACCTGCACTCACCTGACCTGTCAGAGCTTCAGCGGTCCACACCCACCGCACTACCCTCAGACATCGCTGAGCACGCTTCATCGAGTAGGATGCATGACAACCATTTTTTTTTTGACTCATTCTCTTTCTATCTTTAAAAAAAGGCTGAATTTCTACGGACATTTGAATTTGGACAAAGCATGTCTACAGAGAGAGTGTGGCCGCAATAACGTCCAGCCACCCTGTACAGATACGAATTGTGTCAAAACTTAAATCCACAGACAGCCTGGGAGACTATATGTAATACCATCCCTAATTTCCTAATACCTCGAAGAAACATATTCTGGTCAAACCAAATTTAGTCCTAAGAAAAGATACTTTGGGTTACAAAATTAAACGATCTCCCTGGTTATAGACTGGGACGGCAACGAGGCAGGCTGCTCTCACTGTTCATTTAGAGCTCCTCTCTACCCCCTTTGGGCCGCCTCTGTACACCTGACGAGCGAAACCGCAATTTGATTAAACGTCCGTGAGGGAGGGGATGGGTGGGCCCCTTGACAGGCCAAAAGTGATCACCATGGAGACACACAAGTACAGCTGTTAATGCTTCAACTGTCCCGCTGGCTTCAATTTCATTGCTACAAGCAATCATGATAGACAAAGCGAAGCACGTGCTTTCCTGGACTCAGTCACATTACCCTTATTCAGTGCATTTAGCAGAGATGCCACAACCACCAGCAAATCTGAGGTTCTCTCTTTTTTTTGTTTACAGCCCACCTGCTCACGTGGTCATCTTGCAAGCGCAAGTGTTATTACATAAAACTCCTGCTGTAGCATTAATTGAAGAAAGAGTCTGCGGCAGAAAGACCGTAGGGGGTAGAGCATGTCCATTATCACTTGTGCTTTCAACAGGTTTCACGTTGGAAAACTGCAAATTGCAAAAACTTGCAAGGGCAAAATGTTTGACATTATCTGATCCGCAACCATATGGTGAAAACTTTCATGAGAGGAGGTACAAGGTGAAAATATATAAATAAAACGCATATTTTATATATATAAATAAATAAAAAAATACATGGGAAGTAGGAGAAGGGGTAAAAAAAACAAATCAAGGAAATTATTATTCAAATGATGTAATTAATAGGGGGTTTACTTCAGTGGGGGTGTTGGGCCGACACAGGCCCCTGCTCATACTTAATTTGCTGGCATTCTTTGCAGCGTCCTTGCTTTCTATGCCACAAATGACATTGACGACAGTCACATTAAAGATGTTAAACAGCATCTTCATGAACCGGGGGTGCCGGGAATGGGGGATGGGGGGTGTGCAAGTTCACATTGAGAATACCTGTATTCATTTTTTTGCCTTATGCTGAAGGTCGATCTCTCATTGCTTTTAAGCTGACCTGTGCGGGGGCCACTATGTACAGATTTGCAGATGGGTCTGCCCAGCCACTTGTTCTTTTTATTTTAATTACTTGTCCTCATTTCATTTCAAGTTTCTCCCCCCTCAACATAACCAGGTCCAATTAACCTAAAAAGGGGGAGGTAATAGAGGATGATTCCATGCCTTGCACCTCCATGGTAGGAATACTGAATGCCCTCCCCGTGCATGTTGCTCTTGAATACTCTGGCTACCACCCATAGTCCAAAAATCATGCACTTAGGCTAGCTGGTATCTCTTCGTCGTCTATACGGTGTGAGTTTATGTCCCATCCGGCTTACAATAGGCTCGAGGCCCCTCCGCAATCCTACGCAGGATAAGGATATAGAGATAAATGGCAGGTCAAAGGGAACATCGGAAAATGAATGTTTCATACCTTACACTCAGAAACGTTTTAAACAGAAAGCTTTCTGATACACTCTATATAGAATATTGCTATTAATATCAATTCATTTAAGTTTTCTGTGTATGGCTGTCGATCAGAACTCAAAATTGTACTGCAGAAAAAACGGTAAAAATCTGTACCTTCGCTTGTCACTGGGGCTGTACCCTTGTAATTGTACCTTTTAAGGTACAGAAATGGACTTTGAGGAATACCTCAAAGGTACAAACGGTATTAATGTACCATCAATAATAAAGATATGTTTGTCAAAGTCCATTTCTGTAGCTTAAAAGGTATAATTACTTGCAGCTAAGGCTACAATTGACAGACCCTTGCGGGTACAACCCCAGTACCACCCTTGCCCTTTTTTCTGAGAGTGTAGTTCTGCCACGTATGTTTTCCCTCTTGACGGCCAATCCCTCTGGCAGCCATCGAGGGGCACTGTCTGCAATAGGCATCACACTGAACAGCTTCTGTTTATAGAACACCTGAACAAGAGAAGCACTTACTTTTTTTTTTTTTTTTTAAACCATCCTAAATCCTTCATAGGAATAACCTTACCAGCCATGACTGGAATATAATGAAGGCTGTTTGATTTTGAAACTCATTCAAAAAAACAAGCTCAGCGCATATAGCACTTAAAGCAAAATTATTTAAAATTTCCAATAAAGGTTTTACACATCAGGCCACGAGATGTGACACTATCACTCCCCTTGTAGGCGGCTTAGCGTGTCCGAACTTTTGAGACTAGTGCTGAACATCATGTAGATGAGCTGACCTGCCAGAGTAGGTTTGCTCTGAGAATTTTCCTACTCAGGTACTGCTACAGTTCTCCTGCAGCTTTGAGCCCGACAGCAGTATGAGTCATTCCCTTGATGCAGCTCATTTGTGTGGCATTTAAATTAATTTGGGAGTTCGTTTTGGAAGGATGAATTATGCTGTAGAAATTCCCTGAAAGGATCCCAAACTGAGTGTCACCTACTTCATCAAAGCTAGAGGCTTCCCCTTTTGGAAAGACACATAGGCATTTCCTTATTTGAAACTCTGTTAAGCTGCATTTCTATAAGAGTTAAGTGGGCTTTCCTACAGTGGAAGATGGTCAAAATGTCTCTCTCTGCTTGCTCCGCTTTCAGCCTATGCATGACCATCCAAAGGGAAAGGAATGGGTGTACGGAATAAGCGCTGCTGGTCGGGAGAATGCCGGGCGCATTGCTGCAGCTCTGGTATTAATTACGTTTACTTAAGGCCAGAAAGACAGCACTAAGGAAATCTGCTCTCCCACCGTGACTGTCCTTCAAATGTTCAGACAAGGGAGTCACAAATATTATGGAAAGTTGCATCACAAAATTGACATTTTTGCCAAGGTTTCCGAAGCCAGAACCATGAACTACATACACTTAAGAACCAAATTAAAACAACAAAGTATGTTTGCCATCAGACTAGTACTATATCTTTGGAGAGCAATACTAGTCATACTACCCAACAGTATTAGCTAATCCAAGGAGTACAGAAATTAAGTAACCCATGGTTTGACTGAACAATGGCTATTTCGGAGTAAATGTCAGCTACATTCAAACATCCCAAAGCAACAATAATAATAAGCTGTTCATGTTGCACAGCATTAAAAATCAACTGAAAAATCATTGCTATTTGTAATACCATTGCATATTTAAGCATAATCATACTCATCATAGACAAATGAGGAATGGGGGAGTAACCAACAGGAAACTTACTTGGAGGAGATTGACGGGCTCCTGGTATTGGGAGAGGCGGCCAATGGAAGGCAGGCCGAAGGATTTGTAAGGGTCCTAAGAGGAGGTTAAAACAAGGGGAAACGTTAACTTTTAAATAAAGCACAGGAAACAAGGTCCACCGCCGCTTCTCAAAGTTACAGCCATTGGCGAGGCCATTTCTTGCCCAATTATCCCTGGTTAACAGGATTAATTACTGCAACTCCTTTTCTTTTCTTCCCTTGGAAGCAAATAGGCAATAAATCTACAGCTACACTAAAAAAGGTTTAGAACGTCGCTCTAATTAGCATAACAAGTCACAAAATTATTGCAGTCTTAAAATGCTCACTGAGAAAACATCTGAAGCACACAGGATGTTGTCTGCAATTTGGGGGGGTGGATTCAATTGTATAAAAAAAACTAAAAGCTGTTAAAAATAAGCAAAGCAGTCAAAGAGAGAGGACAGCACACAAAAAGACTTTACTGTCGAAATGTAGTCTAGTTTTAGCGCGAAACATAACCGCTAAAAAAAGGAAAACTGTAATGGCGGCTTTTCCTTGTTTTTTTGTATGTTTATTTAATTATTTGCTTCTTTTTACCTCAGCGTAAACTCTGCTCTCAATGGCCCAACCATTGATGGGAATATCTGCTTGCTTGTGTCGGAGTGTGTAACCACTGGCAACGCGAATCATTTCTTGGACTAAATCCAGGCCGGTAATGCATTCGGTGATGGGGTGTTCAACCTAGAAAATTAAGAATACAAGCAGAGACTGACGTGACAATGCTCGACAGAAAAATACACACAGTTTCTGAGCAGTGACTTTTACCGCCATTTTCATCTCAGGTACCTTCTGAGACACCCGGCAGTTAACAAACACGCTCGCCTATTAAAATTCATGAAGCCATTAAGTTTTCAATTATGTCAAAGTCAGCATGTCTTAATTTCCCCATAATATTTTTATAGCGTACAGAAATATCAAAAGGGCTCATTAACGTGACGTTCAATGTAAGGAAATAGTAAACACTGTGAGTCACAAACAATTGAAGGCCTATAATGGCTGGAGGGTGTAACTGTACAATAACAAGACTGTCTTAGCTCAGAGGTGCTACTAAAATGTAACACGGAACTGATTAGTAACCATTGCCCCCCACCCATGACCCCAGCTACCTCTCGGAAATGGAATAGTTCAAAGTGTGAAAACAAAGCATGCGATTTCCACACAACTGGTTTAACCCAAACCTCACTCGTTCGCCTGCTTTCACTAACCTGTCCTGACAAGTAACCAGATTACCTTAATCTCACATCAGTGCAGAGGAGCAGAAATGAGCAGATGGATCCTTCATTTTTTTCTCCCCTCCTCCGCTCCCCTCAGACTTATCTGCGCAGTGCTTAGCATGCACAACGGCGGGAGCAGGATCAACGCGGTCAACACACTAACAGCAAAATGCCGCTAGCGGCTTAGCATGATGTCGTTACGGGAATACCCGGCTCTGTCCTGACATCCGACGCATTAGCTTCTCATATCACAAAATAAGCACATCATCGCCGAGAAAAAGCCAACGTGGGTTCATTACGCACACGTTCTTTCATAATGGCATTAATTAGAAAAGCCTGACAATTTAAGAATGTGTTTGGTAAAACGAATAGCCTAATTACGGATGTTAAACCTCGATAATACAAAAAGGTAGCTATGGAAATAAATGAAGAAATAAATCTCGGGTTGTAGACTGGGAAATTTAAATTCAGATTTATAACATGTCATCTGCTATGAAAAACTAGGCTTGTCTTTTTACAGTTTCTCTGGTAAATATCAGTAAGTTTGTGAAACTGAACAGATGGGCTTGCTAATTAGCTCGGTTCACGTTGTAAGTTTGTTTATAAAGAGAGAAAGGGGTTTCAGACATCTTGACACATTTTATTAACATATCATACCTTAAAGTAATACCAGATGATACCTGTGAGGCTTTTCTGCCTCAGCTAAACATACTAGCGAGGTGGGGGGGGGGGGGGGGTGTTGGTCGACACCAACCCAATGAGAAACAAACCTTGCAAGATGCTCATTACAATGGACAATTAAAAGGGAGCCCTTTCTGATACCCTTATATTACATTTATAAAGCCACGCTGTAGCCCAGA
>JABFDZ020000001.1:43475847-43492568 GCA_019775955.2 Pollimyrus isidori
GCTTCCGGGATAGGCTCCGGACCCCCCGCGACCCAGTGAGGATAAGCGGTTTGGATAATGGATGGATGGATGGATGTTTATTTAGAAAAACAACCGACAGACATAGCACGAGACACAATAATCAGATATAATAATGAACGTAGCCCAGCGGTGGCCAGTCTTATCCACAAAGGGTCAGTCTGTACGCTGGTAACCTTTAGGTCAGCTGTTCAAACCCAGGTGTGAGGACTCTTCAGTCAATCAGTCCTCTAATTAGTAATCTAATGAGGGAGTTGCAGCGAAACCCCACAAACCCAGCCGCCCTTTATGGATAAGGCTGCCCACCCCTGATCTAAGACGAGACTCAGAAACAGACCATTAAAACAGTACTGATCACAAAGGGCTTTCATAAAACCGCTCGCCCACAAACAGACACGTGGATGCGGTTCATTATGGGCACTGGGAGATTGCTTATGGAAGATGGATGCATGGTCATCCAACAGTTACCCAGTACAAGGTCAGGGTAAGCCTGGAGACTGTCCCAGGAAGTGGAGTGCAAGATGCGGGGGAGCAGTCCATCATAGAGCACCAGCGCATTCACACAGACTCAATGGGAAACAGGAAACTCTACAGGAGACCCACACAGACTGGGAGAACATGCAAACTCAATACACAGAGGCAGGCCTGGGAAGGCGCTACTGCAGTGTAAACCACCGAGCTAAAACCGCAGCTGCTTCAGACCACCAGCAAGCCTACACTCAGTGGCCAGCTCATTACTCCTGCTGGCTTGTTAGCAGAGAGCCTCCTCCAAACGGCGGAGGGTGTAACGCACAGCACGCAGACGACGCCCAGAGCTTCGGCGACCGTGTGGCTAAGCACCAGGGCCCGACCCAAAAGCGCTTTCGGATGCGGCGCCGCTGCCAGACCCGCGCGGTAGGCCCGGGCACCGCAAAAACAGCCGCCCACCTGCGATTTTCACGCAGTCTGCGGAGGACGTAAACTCGAACGTGTCCGTGTTAATGAGAGGGGTAAGACATGGACGACCAGACCTGTTAAAGCTCACAGAAAGACCACGAGTTCAAACTAAGAGCTCAGTACTGCAGTTTGGCAACCCCTTGCTTGCAGGACTGACCATGACGTTTATTATAATGTAACACATCTAACCCACCTGGTCAAATGCAACAGCATCTTAGCAAGAGGTCCGTCCAATTAAAATGGCATCTTCTAAGGGTTACAACTAAAATGAGTTCCATTAAAATTCATTAAAGACTAAGTCAGTCTTGCAATTGAGCATTTTGTGCAGCTTGTATTTCATGCCCCACAGGTATATGCACATGTACTGTTTTAACGTGTTATAGCGCAATTTCATTTAGACTACAAACCCGGTCGTACACTGCATTCATCAAACTTGGTGGAAAAGCACTTTTCTCCTTCATTAATTCAATAATTCCTTAAACCAGTGACCCAGTGATTTTCCATTTGCGAGTGCTTTTCACAGTATTAATGGTTAGATAAACCTAATTTAACATAAAAGGTGAAAAAAAAAATGTCTGCTAAACAGATTAGTGAGGCAGCACAGAGGACAGGATGTGTGATGCACTGCTGAAAGACCATTACTTATGCATAAAAGATCGAGTCAGTGATCTAACAAAAAGCCGGTGTTGTGACTTTCGTCTTCTAAATCGTGCTATTTTGCCACAGACCATGAACAAATATTCGCCACCCAGGCATGTAACTGCTCACATCCTTGATGTCGTTTACCTCCTTGCTTTGACACCAGATGATCTGACTTAAAATCACACGGGCAATAACAGGATTTAGAAATTAGTCATTTAGAAATCAGTGTATATTCGGCAAAACTACACATCGTCAATGCTTAACTTAATGGTCTTATTTGTTTAGAATTAAACCCCTCCCAGACGGTACACCACCATGCATCCTCCGTTAGCAAAACAAAATAAAGGAAATGAAAGGACAGTACAGCGGCTAGTACAGCTGCCTCACACCTCCAGTAGCAGGGGTTCGATTTCCACCCCCACACTGGGCTTTTATATTTTTTGCCTTTTGCCTGTAATGGATATTTAACCTTACTTTAGCAAACATGTCCAGGGAATCAGAGAGAACTTGTGCTGTCACTAGCTGCTCAAACAGTGGTGGTAAACTCCAAAATTGGAGAAAAACCGAGTGAAAAACACATAGAATGCGAGTCATCCATTCTGTAACGGGACTGAGCGGTATAGAGAATTTTTACCGTATATCGATATATTTTTAAAATGAGACATGGGGTGACAGAGCGGCCTTTATAGCAATACACTTTCATTGGTCATTAAAATTAGGGTGCCATTAAAGAGTTTTAATAGAAACCAAGTGTCCCTTTTCTGGTTGAAAACAACTCCACAGCTACAATCATGACGTTAAACAGAATCCCAGAATTCATCACTAGTTCAACATTTTGATGGTTGTTAATGGACTGTGCACATCAAACTGTGTGTGTGTGTGTGTGTGTGTGTGTGTGTGTGCGCGTGTGTGTGTGTGTGCACCATGCAATAGACTGGCCCTGTACCCCATGCTGTCTGGGATAGGCTGTAGGCTCCAGATGGATAAATAAACCATTCTGACAGACATCCTTCACACCTCAGGCAACCTTCACACAGCTGTAGCTAAGACAAAATCCCAAACAGTTTGCTAAAAAAAAAAAAAACATGTACAAATATAAAAAAGGTCACTAATATACATTAAAGCTAACACTTCCCAATAACTGATAAACTTCATACAATTAATGGTTACTAAGGGGATCAAAGATTTGTAAAAGCTTCATACATGTACACATCAAGCCATAGCTGAGTAACCTTCAATAATGACCAACCCCCACCCCTGAAAAGGCAAGCATTCCATTAATCATGGCAAACATACATAAACAGGTTGCAGTAACTAGAATTAAACAATGACAGAATGGCTTTCATCCATAAAAATGGCTTTCATCTATGTCTAACACACTTAATTTGATTAATAACACACCACACTGCAATGAGAAAGGTATTCATAAAATCAAAGGTGTCGATGGTAATTTTAAGGCAAAAAGCCTCAGTAAACAGAACAGAAGCAGGGTTCCATAAATGCTGTTAACAAGAACTGCTAGTTCCATGAAGATCATATGCAATTTCCTGGGCCTAATAAGATACAAAACCACATCACATCACGACCACAAGTATGGATATGACTGTGTTAAATCCTAATATTTTCACACCCCAGACTTGCTGATTTTTCCCATTTGTGACTTACACTTATACTGCTCTGCATATCTGAATGGAGCAAAGAAATAAAGCACTTTCCTGAAGTTTCAAATGTTCTTATTTCAACAACAAGACACGAAACAAGAACTAAAAGTCACCAACTGCAGAAACAAAGGCCAAAAGGTACAGAGCTTAAGGAACATAAATGTGTAAAGAGGAACTGGGTTCCCATTAGACAAAAGTTGTAAATATTCAGCTCTTTCTTCCTACAGACCATAAACTCCCCACTTATGATGGCTAATTATCGGCCTTAAAGTGAGGCTAAGAATAAACGAAGCAAGGATTCACATTCATTCAGAAACCTGCTTTCCAGTGGTCATTTTCCCCCTTCAGTTGACTTGCTGTGTTTCAGTTAAATCCAAAACTGATTTGGTGCATAATATTGCATTTGGTTCCACTTATGCTTCACTCAAATATTGCTTTGCTTGGTTTTATTTCCTCTGTGAATCGCTGTTCATGTCAGGAATTGGCGTTAGAGTGAGACCTGCACTTCACCCACTGCTCACCTTCCTCTGCACTGCCTCATTGATTAAAAAATAAAATAAAAACTTGCCAATCCAAATTAACACCATGTCAGGAATCCATTCAAGCTAAAGAATATCTGCACGGCATGATGTCCCACGCAATTCATGGGCCTACCAGTCAACAAGTTGTTTTGATCACCAGGGAAATGCATACCTCATTATACCAGTGTTGACAAAAGGTCAACAGGCGGTACTGGTTTCAAATTAATATTTATGATATAATGCAATAATAATAATAATAATGTTATACCGTGGATGTGTTTGTGGCAAATACAGGAAGAATACAATTATCACACCCGGGATATAAAATTCAATACTTACCAACAAACGTAAAACTCTTATAACCTAAAGGATCATTATGATCTTGGGGACAAAACCAGATTGGCCAGTATGAGGTTCCAGGTTCTCCTATCCTATGCTTGCTGTGCTCATGCCCTCTCAGTTGGTACATGGGGAGATTTAAACTGGATTTAGGTCAGTAAAGAGAGCCAGCTTGTGGGTGATACCAAAGTAAGATCTTACACTCGGCTCATTTAGTAATACGGTCAGCCAACACTTTAGAACAGTGTAACCATCTTACTGTTACATGTTACAATCACACCTTCACCGCTTCTCACTGGAGCCAACATGATGGTAACACCTTGCATGTCCTCAAACCATTAACGAAAAGGTTAGTGTCACATAAAGAAATACTAGGTGTAACGAAACACAAAATCATTGGTAAATACGTTTTCTTCATAAAGGTGACTTGTGAACAACGCGAGTTTAGCTACACTGACCATTAAAACGTAAATGTCATGAAATCTTGATAATGCCCCAGAAAACATCAGAAAGCACGTTTTCTATGAACGGACTCAGCCCAAGACTTCCCTAACTCCCCATTAATTTCAAGGTAAATCAGGAAGATTCATACTTACCAGTTGACGAGCGAACTCTTTGTTTTCTGACAAGAATCCATAGCCCGGATGCACCTGTAAAACAAAGCATTTCTTTTACCATGACGTTTATTATAATGTAACACATCTAACCTACCTGGTCAAATGCAACAGCATCTTAGCAAGAGACTACAATTCGAATTGTTACTACATTGCCGCAAACAAACAAAATTTGTTTCACATTATGCCAATGAAAAAAAATTCTAAGTAAAAAACATAATACATTTTCCAGTAAATAACTCGAACAATAAACAGGCCTGTGTTCACTTCTAAGCCATAGATTATTGTTTAGTGTTTCGTTCGAGTCTCTACATGGTGAACATACTGCTGCTTCTAATTTGAAACTAGTGGATGAATTTTAATGCCAATCTGCTGGTTGCATTTCACCAGGTTAGCTTGCCATCTAGCCTCAACTCCATGAAGAGTTTGCGTCAGATCATTTGACACTAACAAGAACAAGAAAAAAAAAAGCTGTATAATCATAACTTACTACAGTAATTAATTACCGCAGTAATTAATTATTCCAAATGCATTTTATTTTTTGATGAATTAACTGTGTGGATGTCTCAGTTTAACTAATTTAAAATTCATCAGGAACATGAAAGCTCAGGATGGCAAAACTTCCAAACCATATTCCGGCTATAATCCCAGTTCTCTCTTCGAATTCTCACACACTGAACCGCCCCCCCGTGGAGTTTTTGTTTCTTGTTTCTAATGTACGCTTTCCAGAAAGCCCAGCTTTAAGATACACCCTTTAAAGGGAATAATGCAAATGTAGCTGCATTTACTGTTCCATTAATGCCTAAAACAAATATTTCTCTTAACATGGGGCGTTCTGCACAATGCAATTTTTATTTGTACGTTACTGTTGTTATACAGGCAGGCGGCATGTATATGAATTGGGTTCCTGCGTGTTTTTTGGCGACAAACACACAGAACACAGATTTATCTCAGCTACCAGCCCAACGCAGCTATATAATAACGCACCACAAGATCTGACATTCAGCACAGCTCCCGATTTCTACACTCTGTGGCATTGTTTTCCTTTTTTGTGTCCATATTTGGCTTCTCTTTCTCCCTTCCTCCCTGCCTCCCTCGTACTCTCCACCCACCCCCTCCTCACTACCCTCAGTCTCGTTTTCCTGCAGTGGCTCAAATTTGGGCAGAGGCCAGAGATCCTCCCTGTTGTGAGAGCTGAATCCAGCGGCCACCTGCAGCAGCCGCCACCAGCGCCGCCAGACGCCGGCAGCCCCTTTGATATCCGCGCTCCCGCAGATCCGCTCATATTCGCACCCGGGCACCGAGAAAGCGCCCGCTAAAGTGGGATATCAAACAAGGTCTCCGGCTCTTTCTCTCCGGTTTTTGTCTCTCTTCCCCCCCTTTTTTTCCAGGGTTTTGCATTCGGGGTATGTTTAAGCCTCTGCGGCGCTCAGACCTGCACCCTTTTCAGACTCACAGCTTGGGCTCCCGTCTGCTTGATGGCTTTCATGATAGCGTCCATGTTGAGGTAGCTTTTGTTAGTGGGAGCTGGGCCGACGCAGACGGCTTCGTCTGCCATTTTCACGTGCACCTATGGACATGAACGCAGAGGAGCCCACATTAAAACGCAGAGCAAGTTTCAATTTTAAGCATTTAGAACAAAAAGAAATTAAAAAGAAAACTGGAAAGATGCAATACGTCATCAAGAGTGTATCACTAGGTTTCTGTTCCCCGCCTGCCGCTTTCAATCCATGCCAACGCCAACAAGCAGACATTTGAGTGCTAATTAACAGCTCTAGGGTTACAGAGGAAGCAGTCTGACAATTATTTATTGTGTAAACAGAGCTTCCTTGAAAATGTTTGGCGTTCCGCCGCCTCTTGTTCTGCGGCCACGCGGTTTATAAAGCGACGACGGGCAACACGCAGACCCCGGTGGCCGGCGTCGCTCGTACATGCGTACCGAGGCTGTGACGTTCGCCGGGGAGGGGGGCAGGAGGCCGACACCCCAGGAGAACACAGATAATTACGCGAATTGACTAAAAGGGATGCCATGAATATCCCTTCACAGCATCAGACCAAATTAAAGCTGCTTCTTGAGAGTTTAATATGAATTTGCTATGGCAAGAAAATGAAATGCACTTAGATGAGCACTCCAGATCCGGTATTTAAAGAGATTTCATTATCATTATTAATATCATTATTAATAATATCCTGGTTGTAATACACTTTCTTTTAAATCTTTAGATGCACAAACATAAAAGCTTTTTACAAAGCCATATTTGTAGCCAGTCCAGCAGGCTGTAACAGAGCTAAAGAGCAATTCCATGCTTGTTATTTTATGACACATGCCAGACCAGACCTTAAACTATTCCTAATAAGAGTGAGAGTATAAAGACAAGCCTAATAATAGGTCCCAACCTTGCTGTGTACACGCACACACACCGACACACACACACCGACACACACACACCGACACACACACACCGACACACACACACCGACACACACACACACACCTGAAGAGCATGTGGTGACAGAACTTCAGCTAATTATGTGACAGACAATTACACTCTGGGGAGACATTCCTGGGAATTACTATCAACAACTGGATCAACACTACGGTGAATGAGAGGTGTTTATGGGCCAGTTGTTCACCACTTTTCTTTTTACAGAGGTGCCAAAACAAGTCACTGCCTTCAGCTTTTACACTTTTGAGGGAACAGGGAAAATGTCCAGCTGAAAGTTACACAGTGTAAATACTGCAGAGTAAATACTTTGGTTATTTCCAAGTATGGCAGTTAAAATCCAAACAGTTATACAATAAGAGTCACAGCTCAATTTCACCAAGTCAAAAAACCTTTACCAGTCATAGCAAAACAGAATAACAACATCAACACATAAAAAAAGCACCAGTTTCGATTTCCCTTTTCAGAAATTGACCATGGACACACATTGCTGCAGTACTAATGTATTTAAATGTACTATAATGTCTCTATTTCATTTTGCTTCAGGTAATTAACCACAAACATGAAGAAAATTATGTTAGGAATTCATGTTTGATTATTCAAACCTTTAGGGCTCCTCCACATCAGCCAGACTTTGCTCTGTGTGTTAAAGGGGAGAATGTAACTCGCATCAAGCAAACTGCATGATTAAATTTTTCAAATGGTTAATATTTTCTGAACCGTAAAAGAACACAAGAAACTATCAAACAGCTATCAGCAATGACCCTTCAATATCGTATTCTTCTAAACAACGCAGAGTTGCCTAAACTTTATTACGACACAGAAAACCAAGCAGGTCATCTACTTTTTCTGTGCCATTATTTTAGTTTTTTGGTTATATTTATCAACACAAGAGGCATAATTTATATCCAACACCTGTGCTTTTACAGGCAAACAGATTTTCCCCATTTGGGATCAATAAGGCGTGTTTTTCTTTCTAGATGAATTTAATACCCCTGCCTAAAAGACAGAACAAATACCAGAATCCTCACAATTTTAAATATTACCCTTAAAAACTGGAAAAAGGCTATGGAACGTCTAAATAAAGTACTCCAGTAGTAGGATTACAAAAAGGTAACAATCCGGTATAAATGTAACTCTTGTACTGAAACTGAAACTTTGTGAAACCGAATATATTTAGAGCCAACAAACAGAGAGTGCCAGCAGAGAGAAAACTTGTATGAAAAATCAAATTTGGTCAGAGACACCAAGGGGCAAAGAGCAAACAAATGTTTTATTATGTCACAGAAAATCCTGTTTTTAGAGTATTTCGATAGGAGCACCAGGGAACCCAATATGCTGCTTGTTATATCACGGTGAAGGACGGGTAAAGAGACCTATCAATGTGCCCAGGCAAAGACGTGAATCTTCTTTTGACACACGAGATTCTGTAACATGATTCAGCTGCTTCTTGACAGCTAGATTTCACTATACAAGAGAATAAGATAGCGATACAGTGTAAATACCAAGGTCCTTGGACAAGCAATACTGGTGGGGTGAGGTGGGTGAGAGTAGTATGTTTATTGGTAATTACATATGAAGTAGAGATAGACCTACCAAAGGTCTTCTCAACCTTCAGCCTCAATTCGTCAGTGTTTTTCCAAGATCTCCTTTTAAAAACTATTAGCAGACGCTCATAAAAGCTACAGCATTTAACCTGCACAAATGCACTTCTCAAATTCAACGATTTCCATCTACATTTAGACAAAACCAAAAAATGTGCAAATAAACAAATCCATAGTGAGTGATTCATTTGGTCTATCTGCTACTTTCATACCTATAAATATTCAGTGTTTCTCCAATGTACAGAGCACAATAACCATGCAGGCACATATTCTTCTTTAACATTCACATCAAAACTATTACTGTTTCTCACTTTGCATTGAGTGAAGCTTCATATCTTCTCAAAGGCAAATCTTGTATTTACACAGTAACATTTTACCAGGCATGACAATTTAAAGAAGCAAGAGACTTGGAAAGAACCATATTTATTTGCACATATTTTACAAAGAATACATTTTACTGAACCACCAGGCTTTCATGCTGAACTGATATGATCCCTATTCAATGTAATTCTGCATGGCTTTCAATTACATTAATTATAGTGATAAATTAACTACTACCAACATCGCATAAATCCTTTTGGTTCTGACTGTTTATCAGGTCGGTTGATGAAATGTAGCATGCAGTTGTGAACAGAAAAGGAACTGTATTAATTTACAACTCGAGCTAAGCTGTTAAGACAAATGTTGTGATTGCTTAAATGTGCCAGATTTCCATTTTATTGCAATGTTTGGCTAGATCTTTCGGGATGCCAAGAAAAAACATCCTGCTATTTCCAAGAGATAAAATTAAGAGGTTTTAGCACAGAGGTTATACTGCTATGGTTGATACCAACTCCACCATTAGCTGTCGTTGGCAAGAAGAAGCTCTGCATGCAAAGCTGCGGTACAGTCCTTTCCCCGGAGAGGCACGAGCACAGCATGTTAACCTGTCAGGGCGTTTTTTAAGGACTGATTGCTAAGCCCCCTGTAGTTTGAGGTAAACTGACAATTTTCCATCAGCAGGGAACGAGGCTTTATTAGTGATGGGGGTGGGAGGGAGCAGTAAATACTTAAAGCAAGTCCACCACCCCGTATTAAACCTTACGCATCTCCTCAACTTGATTAAAATTTCAGATCAATGAATTCTACCCAAGATGGGACAAATAATAACAACAACAATAAACTGCATCAGTGCACTAGTGGAAATACTACGAGAAACAGACTTTCATGATGAACCACTAGCTAAGCCAATAGCCTCAAAAATTCAGTATTATAAAGAATTAATGGCGAAACCTACGCAAGGCACACATACATGCAGCTACTAAAAATAAGTATGGGACCCTAATAAGAGATGCTGTCAGCAGAGACAGAGTCTGAGGGCAGTTATAAAAGCAGCATGGGACCCATTTAATCCAACCCTTGATTAACTCATCGCCTGTCCACTAGTTCTAAAGACATGTGCTAACATGTCATAATCGTCATAATGCTCATCAACCCCTGAGCTAGCCCGCCAGCTCCTTGATTAGGACTAAATTCCCAGAAGGTGCATGGTTAATGCTTAATAATTCCCCTTAGCCTCACACCACCATACCATGGGCCCATGAATTAAATACAGAATCTCTAAAGAACAAAATATGTATGGACAAATCCTTCGTAGGTTTTGTACTCTTCCTGACAAAATTCCAACCATGAGAATTTGTCCCTGTCTGCTTTTCCACCTGCTGCCTTCTACAATGACCACCAACCATTCTTGGGGGGGAGGGGGGGTTGCAACCTTCATTACTATTTCTCAACAAAGAAATATTTCATTTGGTAATGAAGGTGACCAGGGCAGAACAAAATCCAACACAACTAAACTGTACCCTGCTAAAAAACAGCAGACTTTAAATACGCCCACAAATATTTCATCGTACTTAAGGTTATGACAATATCACCCATGAATATTAAATCCTCTTACTTATAATAAAAGTAGGAGGATGGGGAATTGTAGGAGATTGTCAACAACATCTCACATTTGTCTGTCAAGTGCTGGAGGAATAGGACCTTCAAGACTCAAGACACGAGGGGGGGGGGAGGGGGAGGGAATCCAGAGAAGCGAGACACTCTGCTCCACAAACATGAAAGTCTGCATGGAGAGTAAAAGCGTTCATTTCATTTGCAGGGCAACTCAGTTTATTTAATGCCTGCTTTTAGGTCACATTCTCTAGAGATGAGATGCAGAAAAGCACTGGAGACTTGTCACTCTTTTGGGGGACTTATTAGTCGTTTATAGTCACGCCTCTGCACCAGAATGGGGAGTCCAAACAGTTAGCAGAAGACTTTCATCTCTGTAACACTTCATGGCAATATGCAAGAAAAAGACACGGACACGGTGCCGCATACCAATTCCAGTGAATTTTTAGCATCTCTTCACAACAATCTTGAATGCCAAGATCTCTAAAATATTCCATATTTTTCTATTTTCTAGTTTCGTCTTTTCTATCTGCTGCATGAGATGTAGTCATTTTCAGGCAATTAGTCAAGGGTTTGGGCCTGTAAGTGCCACATTTATATTTGGAGAGATGGGGGTGCCATGCTCACACTTCCTTAACACACTCATTGCACAAACGTACAAAGAAATACTGAACAGAAATACAAAAAAAAGCACCGTTTGCTTTCCAAAACAAAAAGCAGAGGAAATGTGACTACTACTATTTTCAACAACAAGAAACACGCTGATATACGTTAAAGTACAAATATTTAAGCATATTGAAAATTCTTAACCCTGTACTCAGTTAACCAATTCATGGCAACAGAACTGTAAGGCACATGTTTATTCTCAACTTGGGGGCCAAGAAATGTCCATTTTTATCCAGCATCCACAAATATTCACTACTAGTCTTACTACAGACTGCAATTGTTTTGCATATTTATAAATCAAACTTGCACTATCAATTTGAACATATTTGCTACATTAAATACATTAATTTGCAGCAATAAAATATCCAGGGTAGTGCATGTTACAACTAAATGATTTTCTTACCTATATTTGTAATTAGGCTGGTAACCTTGGCTTCCTTGAACAGACTCCCCAGATATTAGAATAAATAAAATTCAACCAACTATTTGGTTAACTACTATTTGACAACATTTATCACAAAACATGTTTCACAGCTTCTCTCATACAAACTAAATAACAATCTTCAAATACTCTCCCAGGTGAAAACACCAGCATCCTGGTTTTGCCAGGAGGTGAAAAAAATTGAATCACTCAAAAGTGTATTTTAAAATATTTCTCACAGGTTAGATGACTGTAGTGTTTATTCATTAACATATTCTACAAACAGGACATTAGTTATATGTCACGTGATAAATGCATGAGTGCATTATTTAAAATCCCCCGGCCCAACTTCAGCATAGGGATGAAAGCTCCTATTCCGTGAAGGTGCATGTTATGCTGACGCTGATCCCCTGCTATTTAAGCGATGTCATTTCAACTTGGCCACTTAGGATACCTAATGGTAGTTAAAGAAGTCAATTCAACTTTAATTAGACTATTATATACAAATAAATGTCAGTAGTACAGGTAAGTAAAATGGTTGAAATTTTTGGCCTCTACTATTTCAAAGGACTCATAAGATGGTTGCATTGTATTGATATTCAAGATTTACTTGGGAGGAACAAACGTGTGCAAATTACCTCAATGAAAGCATTCATATCTATTAATCTATTGTGGTTCCTGAGAGGAGCTGGAGTGTGAGGGAACGCTGAACACAAGTTCCTGTGATGGCAGCCATAGACATCAATGTAACAGGTGTTGACTGCTCACTGTCCATTATAAGACTCAATTGTCAATGGATGGAAGATCCAAGCGGCCACTTTTGGAAATTTGAGGTTTACGGTCAATCAGAATTAGTTCCTTCCAGCCCACTGGCTCACACAGCAAAGGCCAAGACCAAAAATCAAGTTCCTCCAAGCTGATAACATCAATAGAAGGATTGAAGATGCACTGTATGGGGTAATCAGGGCATTGATAATCACAGTGGAAATGAAAAATTCCACCAAATGATCTTCTAAATTAATCAAGGCAAACAGTTACAGCCATAACTACTTTGTTTTTATTTTAAAAAAATAAGCCCAATACTCATTTCAGATGACTTCATGAAACACATTAATAAATGTCACCTATTTCGGAAAAGTAATTTCATCAAAACAGCCTCCTCAGATGATGGCTCTCCACAGGGGCTTGCCTGTTTCCTTAGGTACGTCAGACATATACAAGACAAACAGGAAATGAAAATCGAGATGTCATCTTACTGCACTGGAGTCCACATCACTATGTACTGCAACAGTTTTGATGCCCATCTTTTTACAGGTTTTCATTACCTGTGGATGCAAAACAGTTTGTTAACTTGATGGGAGCCATCATATTTAAAAAGCTTTTACACTGAATTAAAATGAAGAATGGAGACACTTACCCTGCAAGCAATTTCCCCCCTGTTTGCAATAAGAATCTTGTCAAAAGTCTGCCAGGACAAACAAACATTTGTAAGTACTGTCAAACAACCGTCTAAAAAGTCTCCAGCAATATTACTGCAAAGTTATAAAAGTTTCAATAAAAAGTTGTTGCAAGTCTTATAGGCAAATCATGAAAGGATTTATACCACAAAACAATTCTTTATATTCTTTATTTTCTGATATCCAAAACAATTTGACATTCATCCCCAATAAAAGTAAAAATTTTCAAAGGTGAAATCACAAATGAGACTTACCAGCCTGTTTGTTTGCATGTACTTTTTAACCATTTAATGTCATTTCAAAACTTAAATTTAATTTTTTTTTTCAACGTTTACAGCAAATTCATTGGCCATTTGATACATTTCATTGAAGCTAGTTGTTGTTAAGCGTGTTTTTATCCTGCCACAAACAACACAACACTCCACTCAGAAGATTCAATGACCACCTATATCTCTGCCAGTTTCTTTCAAGGGAACTGAAATCTATACATAAAAATAAATGTATCACAAATATTGTCATCTCTGTATGACAGGTTAATAATATTTTAAGAGTGGAGACTGTAGTCATAAGCTTAAGTCAAGTCAATACCATTTGTTTGCTTCTGTACCATCTTTCATGGGTTAGAAACTATGCAACATCTCTTTGCCAAAACCCTCAATTTCTAATGCCTACTGTTGTATTCCTATTACAAACTGAGTCACACTCACAGAGTACTCAACTGGTTGGTTGAACCAAAATCCTGGTCTGGCTTGTTACTTTCTGGACCTGAAATGTCCACCTCGGCATCTCTCACATCTTTTGATAACCCTGGACATTCAGTTTGTAACAGGAAAACAACAGTAGGCGTTAGAAATTGAGGCAAAGAAAAATAAAGATTGACAGTGACTAATATGAGTATTCAACTGTTTATATGATAATTTACCTGCTGTGGCCATTTCTTTTGTACAATGTTCAATGGGTAAGTGCACTCAGAAATTAGGATGCCCTATGATAACAAGGATGCACCCACCCCTGTCTCTGATGTTGACTCGATAATGACCCAACCAGCAGCCAGAAGAATGCAAACTGCACATGATGCTCCCGAATCCCATACCAAGCAAACGCAACTTCCGGAATGCAACCAAAAGCAAACAAGCTATATGCAACATTTAAGCATTTGTCCTATTGCAAAATAGTGTTTAACTGTCAATAGTAAACTGCTTGCTAAGTCCTGATAAAAAAATAGTTAAAAATGCAAAATACCTTTTCATTGGAGTCATATACCGTGGAGTACTGTGAAACTGTAGTGCTGACATGACACCTTGACTTGTAGGAGACACGCTATCAAACAACAACATAATAAAAAGTTGTCAAAAATACCGAAATCCTATACACTGAACCACACATCCAATTTTAATGGTTATCCAGTTTAATCCAATTACATAGAAGCAGTTACATGGCTACTAATTACAGAAACTCATAGTAATCAGTCAAATATGAATTATTTTATTTTTAATATTCTAATATTGACATTAATAAGGATGGTAGAAAACATTTTTTAAAGTAACTGGGCTGTCTATTCCAGGATAGAATAGTAAAAGTGTGATAATAGAGCTTACCCACGGCATGGCATTTACTTGGAAATAATGCCTTACAAATTGTAACGTTACATCGTATGTAACGACGGTGATTTCATTATACCAACACTAAAACTATTAAAGAGCTTTTTGTCCTTTAAACAGCAGGTAAATGGACAGCCAGATAGCTATCTATTTACGTGAAGTAGCTAAGCTCTTTCGTGGCAACCTTTTGACATTCACAAAAGAAAGGTAACTGGTCTCATGCAGAGGACCGTGCGCCGATTGAAAATTCTTAAAAAAAAAAAAAAGTGTAAAACGACACTCAAATTATTAGTGTTTCTGATGGGATGGACTCCAAAGTAAAGGTTACAGAAACTTAAAGACATACATAGTTAGTAGCTGTTAGTGATGTCTCTTATAGAAGGCTTATATTATATCCATGAGCTGCAGCGACAGAACACCACTTTATAGCTAATGTTCAGTTCCACGGAGGGGAGAAAAAAGACAGTGAATATTGTAATAATTTCAACAGCTGCTCACCTGCAACCCAAATAAAACTCTTTGCAGAGCTGCACTGACTGTGTACGACGCCATGGCTGCAAGGCTGCGCGCAGGAAAGCGGTGACCTTTCAACTCGGGGGTGTGATCTGAATCAGCCAATCATCGGCCAGCTTTTCGTGCGTCATTGACCGGGCTGCAAAGACTTTTAAAGAAACATTTAGCTCTGGTGAAATGTCAGTCATGGGATACCGAAAGTGTCAGTACAGAAGTAATCTATTGCAATTTTCCAGGTTTAATTTAATGACGAAGAACCAGCTATTACTAAATAAAAAGGATAAAATGTCTAAATATAAGCAATCAAAGACAAGCACATTCCACTCAAGCACTATAAGTGATAATATACCCTGAACTATACCTTTACTTTTCAGTACTTTTTGCTGTTCTGTGATTCCCGTTGCTTGAGTTAATGTTTTCGTGAGAGCTGAAAGAACAAAATTTGGAACAAACTTTGTATACTTGTAGCTATTCTTTTATAGTATTGAACATCTGCTACATCTACATATGCAACACTTACCTTATGTTCTGATATGTATAGTAATGCTACATCAAAATTGTGGCATTAAATTAAACTCAAAAACCTTTGATGACCAGTTTTCAGATTTTGGTGAGATGGTGTCTTTTTGCCTCTGTTGACAATACATTTTACTAAAGGCCACCTTCTATAGCTACAGGCAAATCCTGTAGCTCTACGCCATATGAAAAGAAAAGAAAAAACACAAAATAAATCAAGGGGTTATTTACTGACCTTTTTCATGGTTAAAAGTCCATACAAACATATAAACTTGGCTTCAGATAAAATTATGTTGTAAACAAAATATTGTGCATAATTTTTGAAACCATACTTCAGCTTCCACCCATTAAACCCCTCGAACTGTAAAACAATGATTCAAAATGAATGTGCAGCATTTTTTATAATTTAAGTGTTTTTTTGGCTACTAGCTTAAGATTTTACTGAACTCAAAAAATTCGTAGATATGAGATATTCATTTTGAGCCTAATAATTGTGTGTGGGGGGGGGGGGATGGGGGGAGTATATATTACATTATTGGGATGTGATAGAAACCTGTTATTTTGTCGTTGTGGGGATCATTTTTTTCAGTCCACACATGGAGAAATTTAGTTTTATTAAAAATTACAAAATCTTGTGTTTCGTTTAGTTACTTATGGTTAAGGTCAGGACTGGGTAGAGGTTAATGTTGTCATAGTTTAGATTAGAGATTTGTCCATAGAAATGAATGTAATGTCCCTAGAAAGATGTAAATACAAACCTGTGTGTGTGCGTGTGTGTGTGTGTGTGTGTGTGTGTGTGTGTGCGTGTGTGTGTGTGTGTGTGTGTGTGTGTGTGT
>JABFDZ020000001.1:43492668-43515096 GCA_019775955.2 Pollimyrus isidori
GTGTGTGTGTGTGTGTGTGTGTGTGCGTGTGTGTGTGTGTGTGTGTGTGTGTGTGTGTGTGTGTGTGTGTGTACTTCCTCTACATGCATATATACATAAGTGGATCTTAAATTGTTAAGGCAGAATATATGTGATGCATTTGTGATGGGAATGTGCTCTACTAACATATTATTCAAATCAATGTCTTTGTTTTAAATTGCCTGAGCATGCTGGCCATACTGTTAGTTTTAGAGTATGATGCTTTTCTCACAACGTCAGTCAACTGAAAGGTTATACAGCTTACCCCCTCTGGGAAAGGCGTTTCTCTGTTTAAGAAATTGTGTTCATTACTGCAGGAAAGGAACGGGAAACAACTGTTGGGCTGATGTGTCTGTGGGTTTGTAACTTCATCTCCTAACTGTTTCTTCTCCATCCCCATGGGCTTTGCCTGCATGGGAAATCAGATGAAGTCCCTGATCTGCAAAGTCTTTACCTTGGGATTTACAATCCAGATGGGTCCTGCTGTCATTGATTCACTGCTGTATTGAAATATTACCCATAATTCACCATTTATATACAGGTGACATCTAGAATGTTGCACCACAGCATCCAAGTCTCCTGAGATATTTTTCTGACTCCAGAGAGATGCAGAGTCTTGCTTGATGCTCTTTGGGGTTTTTAGCTAATCTCCGGATCATTGTACAAGTGCATGATTAATTATGGTTAATTAACATTCAATTTGTATTTGAATAGCAAAACCTGAATAAAATGTGAATGACTGCATGGGTAGTATATGCTATTTTATTGGTCTTTGCATGGTCACAAACACACACTGACTGACAGTTGAAATCATAATCATCACTGCCACGATCATAATCATTTTATAATATAAAGAATCACAAATCTCAGATTTTCAGGGAAAAAGCAGGATATTTTTATTTATCAGAATTGCTCAAGTTTATGCAGACTATTCTTCTGATGTGATGTAATGCTATGTAATGTGGTACAGTCAGATCCATCCAAAATGCTTAGCTTTGTGTCATTTTTACATTCCTGGTCCTTATTATGATTTAGAATTGCAGCAGAATAGCTAAAAATGAGTGTTACCAAGTTCCTGCCTACGAATATGCTCTGCTCTTTATGTTACATTGTTTTCGAAATTTGGTGCTGTGGCACCTTTCCCTTAAACAACCACCCCTGAGGATCAACAAAGTGTCTACCCACGCATCCCTACCCAGACCCTGCATCCGCGACCGCTGGCCATCTGTCTTCCCCCTGCCACAAACCCAGGAATACAGCCATGTTGTTTTCCTCTCTGTCCCATCATTTGTGGAATAAACAACAGTCAGAAAAAGCAAAAACATGGTATTCTCTACAATGGATATCACCTGGAATGCCATGAATATTCTCCTTTTTTCATTTCTGCATTGATATGATCCAAGTCTTCAGGAGATAACAAAAATCTAAAACTATCAAGACCTATCAGATATATAACAATACATAATGACTGAATCTGTCAACTGCATTATAACTAGACATCATAAAATCGTAGCTGTTTGCTTTTGCCAGATGATTATTGTTCAATAAAAATTAAGAAACCAGCCAAGCACCATCACTTATATTCAGTGTAGCTTAGCACTGAAATATTTGCCATGTGTTAAAGCTGCATTTGTAGATGATTTTGTTCAGTTCATTAAAACATTGCTACACAGTTCAGGTCATATGATGAATCGATTAGAACAGACACAAGAACGTGAACTTTCAGACACAGTGTTTTCACATGTGAGTATCAATTGAAGTCAAATTGCTCTTTTAATATGAAAAAGCACATGGAATACATTTGATATCGTTAGGAAAAGCTCAATAAATGTTTTTTTTTTGCTTATTTAAAATGGCACTTGGAAACTCCACGAGTTTTGGTGACAAAAAGCTTGAAAATATTCCCTGACTGCATATATTAGATACATGCTTCGTCTAGATTTTCAAAACATAAATTTGAACTTATGTTACTATAGTATCGGTACCTGCGTTAACGACCTTGACCCCTGAGTGGAACACAATGCATCTGAAGATGATTCAAAAGGTGGTCACGTTGCAGTTCATCCCTCTGCCATTTCTTTGATTATTCCCTATGCCGTATTAAATACATTTTATTTTGGCAATACATTTAAACAAAACGATCATGGTAATATGTATAATGTGAACCTAAACTCCACAAATTATAAATTATTTACTTGAAAAGGAATTGCAAAAGTGTTTTCTACAATATTATTCTGTGAATCTTCTTGTATTTTCTTGTTTTTAATACATTTTTGCTTTAATGAAAATCACTAATGACGTTATAAAATATGAAATTCGCTCAGGATATCAATTTTGTTCTAAATAACCAAGGCTATGTACTCATTTATTTTTTTATATCATTTGTCGCACTAATGGTGGTTATTAATGGTAATTTTCTGGATGATATTTATGTTTTTATATAGATAAAACTAACTTTTAAAATGAACATTTAAATTATCATAAAATTGTGACATCCAAATATCCTGTCTCGTTCAACACGACAAGTTAACAGACACTTCAAGGTCACCAAGCCCAAACTGTAGATTCTTTCACCATAAAAGACTTACATTGAACAAACACGCACACGTGTCGTTTGCTGGGATTTTCTATTAAGCAAACTGAGCGAATAACGCGTGTATTGCGAGTGTAAGGAAACACAAGCAATTAAAAATAAGAAGTAGATATGTAAAACCTGAGCATAATAAAATTTGGGCTTACGACTGCTTTTTCATACGGGGTACGTAGCCCAGTAAATCCAGAAACCGAAATGGGAGTTATTAATTGTCTCTATTTTATTTTAAAATGGATATATAAACAAATTTAAATCCCCATAATATAACTACATGTTTTTTTGTGTGTGTGTGCGTTTTATAATACCGATAAACAGCCTAGAATTTTGTAGGTTGAATTGATCTTTAATGTGTACGCAATGAAAAAGACTTGTATTCCGTAAGGTTGCTTGGCAGAAGACTTCACATTTACTAATAGGGAGTGTAATTTCGTTTTCTCTAATTTGTAAGATATGTTCGTATCCTGTTCAACAAGCGTGATTTCCAGAAGACAACCAAAATATCTGTGGAACAACGTATATCCTTTCAAAATATGGGTACCTGTTAAAATAACTACAAGTTCAAGCGAGGACATTTCAGACATGCACGCCCGTTGATTATTTTTTTAATTATTTCCTTAATTGGGGAAAATAAGCAACCTGAAATGAATATACACGAATATGTTTAATCTGTTTTTATAGTTACTTAATGGCAGCATTATCAAAATATTGTATCAACAATGATTCATATATTTTCCTACATAAAATATATTATACAAACAAACTAGAGAACACTTTGCTTTACCTTTTTAATTATAAAAATGTGTTTTAGCTGTTTTTAACTATACTAACAGAATTTGCACACGACTCAACTGAAATTAACACTTTTGCAGGAAAATTGGTCTCGCTGCAATTCAATTCTCAAACGTGACTTCACCTACGAAGCTTAAGGAATAAACAAAACTCAATTATCTACTTCATTCAAAAAATTAATATACATACTCTATATAGTATCATTTTTTATCTATAGATGATATGTGGATTCATTTAATAAATAGCGCAGATTACAGACCTTGTGCTGTTTAAATAATGAATTGTGAATCTTTATGCTGGTATTGTCATATGAAAAGATTCACACCACCTTACAGGATTCTTAATTGGAAAAAAAAATGCATCCCATTTAATGATAATTAAAACCCTAAACAATATTTCATGATTTTATTCTTGCACAGAAAAGTATCAATAATATAAATATTACAAATGTTGTTTTGTTTGACTCATTAGTTAATTTTAATGTTCTGTACCTCCTTCTATCTGGCTAACGGAACTTCAGGAAATGCTGCAACTGTGGACACCCCCAGCTAATATTCCATGCCAGTAAAATTTATTCTGATTATGGGAATAGTAATAGATAAAGTGATAATAGGTCATCTTTATAGGTGTCACTTTTAGAGCCACGGTCATGACCGAAAGCACAGACAGTGCTCGCTGTTCCAGCTGAGAAGTCTGTGTGCCCGCTATAAGCTTCGCGTGAGCGGTGTGAATGGTGCGTAGACACTTCATGAAATTCAATGAACTTCCACAAGCCGCGACATCAAAAAGTTATGTATCTCTCAGCCTGAACAAATAAGACTCCGTTTACTGCGGCATTTTTGTAATTTTAAGTGATTTTGCTTCTCAGGGAAATCGTCAAAAATAACCGTTGAAAAACAATTAATTGCAATTTCTTATTGTTCCTCCATTAAAATAAAACATTAATCAGTTATTTACAAAACATGATTTTATTTTTATGTCTGATAGCAATGCTCCATCATAAATGATTATCAAAAACAAATCTTGATCTTAAATGTTTTAATTTGACACCGTATAAAAGAAACAAGCAGGCGGATTATTCCAATTTGTTTTATTTTCATACATCATATTTCATCACAAGGGCGAGATTTTCCGTTCTAAGCTCCTCTTTCAGTCGTAGATAAAAGGTTAAGCTTTCTTTGCGACGAAATAAGCATCCACCGAAAACACAGGATGGATGAGACCGACGTAACCGGAAAATCACTGTATGTTCTCACCCGGGTGTGTCAGTATAGCCCCGGTTTCGGGCCCTCCGCGTTTTCCTATTGCCTCCACTGAAACTATTCAGTGACTTCATGAGCACAAAAGCAAAATATTACACTTTGTAAACTCACAACACCAGGAACATATTTCTTCTGAAATTTACTATACGAGATATTCTATTTACGAAGGGTTTTACTAATATCGAATATTAATATAATACTGTATGTTGTACAAACGGAAAACAAAATTGAAAACGATCATTTATAAACAAATAAATTGATAGATGATCGTTCCACATAAAAGTATCTATCTATCTATCTGTCTATCTGTCTGTCTGTCTGTCGGTCTGCCTGTTGGCATAAAAGTTCCGCTTCGTCAACATTAGCGACGTGTAAGCATAATAATACTTTACAAGCGGATTCGGTTCAAAAGCTAGAATTTAGCATAGTGTTCTTCTCTTGTCATACACAGATGCTGGTCAATCACCTCCGAATGGCTTTATAGATGGATTTATAGATCCGCAGAGCTATATATGTGAACAACGGCAATGAAATGGGGGGAAATGAAAAACAGCGTTATACATATTTTATAAAAGTAGAATTTCAGATGACAATGCGCTCCTGTTTGTTATGGATTATCCTGTTGACTTTGTTTGCTTTGACAGACAAACCAGTGTCTATGATATACCGGAAAACCCCATCGTATCTTACATTTCGGGCAAATTATTATTAGACCTATAAAGCTGACATAAACTGGTCTGATATACATTCACGTCTTAATGTGCCAGGCTAAGTAATAGGTACCAAAGGCTTTCCCTCAGAGCTGTGTCAAGTTCAAGTTCATGGCTGCTCGACCTCAAGCTTTATTTTCTCTAAACCTGGGGGAGGGGCGGGTATGAAGGTGCACGAATCCTTCACATACACTTTTGTTTCACAGGATTTACTTCGATGCCTGCAGTTTAGGAGTCAGATTTTCTGTGAATTGCATTTTTTTAACCCTCAGGTAAGTTTGATATATTTGGAACGTGAATCAGAAAGTAGCACATAAGTTCCCCGCTCGAGGTAGACTAAATTGAGAAAAATGCTGATAAAACTGATATCACCTCAAAAATGCATTTTAATTTGTTAAATATTTAATTTTCGACTAACGCAAGGAAAGTGACAAAATCAAAGATTATTAGTATATCTTTAAAACATAAAACGTACAGTGCAAAACTTATTTTGGGGATTTTTTAAATAAACAATTTAGGCGTAACAGGTCTTAAAACTTTTTTAAAAAAATCAGTTCTAGTCGCCCGGATTGCATTTTTCTGTAATAGATCAGTTATTCCAATCCGATACAACAGCTACCAGAATATAAGGGAATCTAATGAACTTAAAGATATTTAATCTAAGTATAGTTACTGTTGCTACTTTTCGTTTTTAAATGCCTTTTATGCCATATTCCTATCCAATCGGTTTGCTCTGGCGCAGTTTTACGGACACAGGTAAATCAATAGTTAAAACTTACAACAACGTGTCCTCCTAAGAACACACACGTCTTTTTGGAGAATCCTATAACGTATTCAGATTCGGCTTCAGCTGATTAAAATGCTATAGACAAAGGAGAAAGATTTTAGTTGCAATTAAAGTGCAATGAACATTGGTAAATAGCAAAATAATGATAATAATTTTAAGCTGAACGATGTTTCAACATCTTTAAAGGAAATGGTTCAAATAGTGTTCACGAAGGCATTTAAATCATCGTTAAAACGTTACATGAAAACCGTCCTAAGTCGAAAAGAAGAGCGCAATTAATTAAACACTTGCAACACATTTTATTATATTTCTGTATGCAGTAAAATTCTTGAAATTTATCACAAGAATGGAGAAAACACTTCTTAAACTTTAAACAAAACA
This sequence comes from Pollimyrus isidori, assembly GCA_019775955.2. Lineage (NCBI taxonomy): Eukaryota > Metazoa > Chordata > Actinopteri > Osteoglossiformes > Mormyridae > Pollimyrus > Pollimyrus isidori. The sequence goes on from JABFDZ020000001.1 coordinate 43,499,209, forward strand.
CATAAAACAGTTGTCCGCGTTTAGCTCATAATTGTACATACTTATAGTAAAGAAACATTCTTTATAAATATTGTTTTATCTGTAGCAAGTAAATACCATAATTTAATTATAAATGGATAAATATGGCAGCTAATATTTACAAAAGGAAGGGTGCAGTTACAGAAAATTTAACGACACAACGTTTATTTTCCCCCACAATCCTCCAAATAGTATTTCACAATTCAAACTTGCAAAGCACAAAACATCACAAGTTAAACCCAGCAAACGAAATATACATTCACAGGCAAATATTGTGTCTGATGAGTTAAATGTTAACTTTGGCACTGGTTCCAGTTAATAGTTGTATAATTACAATCAAATTGCCTTCAGAGGATCACAATATTTAACATCAGAATACAAAAGATTTTTTCCATAGTATGTGCACTCAAAGTCCAGTTACAGACATAGCTACCATTGAAGGAACATCTATGACACCAAAGACTGACAAAATCTATAACAACCATGGAAAGAGATTAATTGTTCTCGATTATCATTTACAAAATACTGAATAAATTTCAAACAATTTTTCTTCGTTTAATTATTGTATTCACAATGCAACTTTCCTGATGTTTTTTTTTCTCGCACAATATTACAGCGTCCGTTAGTTATTGGTTTATTTATACAAGCCTTTTTATGTACAGTGGTCTTCTTTTTGTTTTATATTCTGCTAAATGGCTCCGAGTTCGGGGTCTCTCTGCTAAACATACCATTCATTGAAATTGGACGATAGGCTGCTGTGCACATTGCTATTGTGGACCGCTGATGCAGGCGAAAGGTTGTTGTTGCTTTGGGTCTCAGCAGAAGGGGAAACCAGACCAGGGGGAGTCGAGGACTCGTACCCAGAGCTAGCCGCGGGCGACGAATCAGAGGCTGGAGGAGAAGATTCATGAACCTGGCAATAAAAGACACAATGAATTCATCACTTTATTTTGTTCAACTTTGTCGCTGCATGCTGCACCAGAAGGCACGTCGAAATACGCAAATAAAAGTAAAAACAGACACATGCAAACGCGTGTAAAATCCAAATTAATGACCTTTAAAGAAAATCTTCTTACCTTCATGTGTTTTCTTAAGGAGCTGGGATGAGTATATGACTTGTCGCACATTTTGCAAAGATACGGTTTATCCGAGGTGTGCACGTGCATGTGCTTCTTCCGGTCACTGCTATTCGCGAAGCGTCTGTCGCAGCCCTCGAACTCACACTGGAATGGTTTCTCTCCTGTAAACGAAAATAAGTGGTGCTTTAGAATGAAACAATGTTTCAAAAGGATTTTTAAGACATTGACAATGCCCAAGGAACCATATACACTAAATAAATCGATTCGGAAATAAAAGATACACAAAGACTGTAATATTAGCTTAGTACATAGGAACGAAGCAATTAGCAATTAATGTTTAAAAAACAATACCCATCCATCCATCCATTTATCTTCTAACTGTTTATACAACCTTGAATAAAGAAACAAATAATAACCACGGGGCGTTTAAGATTAGGCCTGCCTATGTACACTCTTCTATTCTTATACATTCTTCAGTTGATTGATGAAAATCAAACCATGCAAGCTAAATGTGCTCCATCATTATATTAACACTTGACAGTAATGTTTCTGTAATATTACAGAATATTACTAATATTGCAGGGAGATCGAAGGACCACTTAAAATCAATATAATCAATATAATTTCCACGTCGTGGAATATTACTGTTGCAATGGTCGTAATGTAATTTGAGCACTTTTTCTATTTTAATGATCAACGATTGATGCTTGTGTTGTCTTTTCACATAGCCACAAGGCTCGGAAGTCGTCAAATAATAATAAACAAACAAATAAACAATAATAACAATATCCGGTTTTTAATTTATCTGAAAAGCCAAGAATAAAGTCCATGGTGGTCTGCATAAATATGGCCGCGATTGTAAATGGAACTGTCAGATAAAATATATTATTCTTATAGATGTTATCAATGCCACATGTAACCTCACTCAAAAGCCACGCCATTTGGTGAGCAATAAAAATGCAAATTGCACCTGGACTATGTCAGTCGCCGCGACTTAAATAAATTAGCGGAGTAAACAAGAAAAAAATTGCTAAATCCTTGCAATGGCCTGTCTAGCACCTACTCTCTCTGGAATGTGTGGGAAAACAAAAGACCATTGATTCTTCTGTTCTTGCAGGGAAAACATTCAGCACGTTTAAATTAAACTCATTCCCAAGAAAAAGAAAATTGATATATTTAAAAAGCAAATTCCACTGCAAAGAAACACACATCACAAAACTACTTCCACTTGTAGAAGAGGGACAAAACAATGTTTCCCGTGCAAGGACATACATAAGCAACCCAGCGAAACCCGTTTATACCTTCCTAAGCAAATAAAACACTAAATTTAACTTGCTGCCGAATACCCTATAAGAGAAACCACTCATTTAACCTGCCATCGGACCCTTAAATATCGTATATATGACTTGCCGTGATATAAAAAATATATCCTATTGTCGCTCGAGCTTAATATCCAAGGTTATAAAACAACCCGAGAGTTGCAAAAACAGAGCAAATTATATAAATAAGTTGAAGTATAATTACCTGTGTGTGTTCGCTTGTGTATCTTCAAGTTTTCTGATCGCGCGAAAACCTTGCCGCAGCCGGGAAATGGACAGGGAAACGGTTTCTCCCCAGTATGAACACGAATATGATTTACCAGTTTGTATTTAGCTTTGAAAGGTTTGCTCTCTCTGGGACATTCTTCCCAGAAACAGACGTGGTTGCTCTGCTCCGGTCCCCCGACGTGTTCCACTGAGACGTGGGTGACCAACTCGTGCATGGTACTGAAAGTTTTATTGCAACTCTTTTTTGGGTTGCTGAGCTGCTCCGGGTCGATCCACTTGCAGATTAACTCCTGTTTGATGCACTGCTGCCGCATATAGCGAAAGAAGGCACCAGGATGGTGATGGTGAGCAGCCATATTCATGCCCATATTCATTGAACCATACTGATTGTGGAGTTGGGCTGCGGAGTATGGGTCGGTCCTGGGGCTGGATACCTGATGATATTGATCAGATCGTCCGAAAACTTCTCCGGGTAGTCCAAGTCGCATTTGTCCATTCAGCACGTTTGGAGAGCCATGGGACGCATGTTGATCGTGGATCGAAGGAAACAATATGTGGCCTTGACTATCTGTATGGGAGTGATGGAGAGACCCCGCTGCGGGGCCAAAAATTGTATGTTGGCTGCCAGCCGGAGACGATTCGCCGAAGCCGCGACTGCGAAAGAGAAAGTCCCTTGTAGAGTTAAAAGGCGAACTCGCGTACGACGTGACATGGGCTGCATGTGCGCCCAGAGCCGCAGCGGGATAGCCCGTTGCCTGAGAAGTAAAAGCAGAGCTCTGTCCCGGAGATAGATCGTGGTTCAGTTTAAAAGCACCCATGTGTGCAGAATCGACAAAGCTATTTTGTGCTAAAGTCAAGTCTCTGTCTTGCATTTCGCTTGCTGAATGGTGCCTGGCAAATGTGCCAACTCCCAAGCCGGGAAACTGGTGACCGGCGTCCAGTAACATTATTTCTCGTTGAGTACGAAATTTATTGAAATTAGTCGTGCGTTCAACAACGCGGCGAATGAACTGTACCTTAAAAATATATATACATAAAAATACCTAGACTTCTGTGGAGGTAGCGCTCTCCCAACGCGAAAATCACCTCATCAGAAGAAGTTCGGAGCGATGATCCGCTAGCCGCAAAACACTATCGTTCTTTCTAAAGGACTACGTCTATATATTTTTTCTCGCACTTAACTTGTAACTCAAAATCCCCATGAAAAATGTTGAAATTCCTTTTGCCGTTTCCCGTAGAAATGAGTGTGCTTTTACACAAACATGAAGAATGAATAATTGTCTTACTAGATCGTCCGTAAACAGAGCGCGGTTCCTTGGCGCATCTTGAATTGTTGTTCCGACTGGTGTGTTTATTTCTTTCTTTCGATTGTCTGTGTTTATCTCGGAGGGTCTCTCTTTCTCAGTGGACTGGCAGTTCCTCCTCTAACACCCCCTTTAACTGAGGCCCGGTCATTCACATGCCGCAGTCTTATTGGCTACTGTGCCTCATCAATCCTAGGTACCCCTCCAATAGTAGGTACCCCCCTCGCTACTAATGGCTGCTCGCCATTTTCCACTAATAATTACCGCCTACTTTTTTCGGAGAAGCTTCTCAGGGAAAAAAGGAGAGAGAGAGAGAAAAATATATACATTCGGTTATGATTACGGAAAGCCCCTGTTATGGAAAAAAATATTGGCAGACCGCTAATAATTGGCAGACCGATAATAATAAAGCTCTCGTCGCGTGCACATGTACACGGCTATTGTATTACATAGCGCAAGAACATTTGATTATATTCAGACAATACTTTTTAGTCATTAAATAATTCAGACACATTATAATAACCGGTTCCCGATTAGCGCTCAACACAAATGAAAGTTGTGAAACAAATCAAGCATGCTGACCTACACGGAATCACTATTATAATCTAATGTGCTGATGCCAATATATACGAATACGGTAATATAATAATAACAACAACAATAATAAAAAATAATAGTTACATACTTCATGACATGCATAACAAAGCAAGAAGTATATTTTGAAATTCTGGATAACCTACTCTCATTTCATCTTCTAAAAAGTTCAGAACGCGAGTTATTTTGACATTAATGAGCTTCAAACCGATATTGCCAATTTAAAAAAGCACGCCTCCAATGCTATATGTTTTTTTCTGTTTTCATCAGATCAAAACGTAAGAAGACTATACTACTATGTACATGCATGTATGTGAATATATAAACACAAAATACTGCTAAGTAGCAAATTGGTTATATTAAATTAATAACTTCATCATGATACTTAAATTTGTCGTTTAAACATACTAAGCAGACATAATATACGCTACAAGTCCAATTATATACCCATACATATTTGTACATCGCGGAGATTTTTTTACTCCCTCCATTTAATTCAAAAACACAATTCAGTATTGTTACCTTTGGAGTTGCAATTTCATATGCGTATTTTATCCTTAACAATTTCAAGAAATGCATGGGCAACAATGAATATTTGAACGTTTTAGAATAGATTAGTTGTGAAGAATACTGGGGGGAAATATACAGATTTTTACATTACATTTAATTATGGCCATTTTTACATTTATAAATATATATCTATATGATGTCACTGGTCCGGTGCATCCGATTTTGTGACAAACGTGAATTTTAACTGACGCAGCCCCGGTAATGGGTATCTACATGTAAATACAAGGCAAGCCAATTTCTTTCAAAGCATCAGCCGAGTTTGCACATTCACGCGAGGCAATGGGTGCCCACGAGCTGCGATGGTTTCTTGCCTATGTGTAGGTATGAAAACGTATATCATTATTAAGGTCTTTTACTTACATGTCTGATGAATAAATGTTTCGTAAGGTTGTCTTCCATTGTTGACCAAACTTTCTCTTCTGTGTCCAAGCGGTTCAGCTAACTGTTGTTTGGAGAGAGGCAAGATATATATATATATATATATTTAAAAAAAACTTCGGAATTCTGTCTGTCTCAGCCCAAAAGCCCTGCAGTCTGGACGTTATGTACAATTCCTCCAAGACTCCATTTCTACCCTCTCTGCAGGAATCATAGGAGCTGATCCAAGTTCAAAGTCACGTCTGCCGACGCCTTTAAGAATCGCTTATTTCTGTGGAAAACCGCAAAACCCATTTCCCATGTCACTAAGTAGGGAGGGAAAAAAATAAAAAAGAAAGAAAATGAAATCGGTCTGTGACTTATTGCTGCAAATACTGATTTCCTCACAGCGTTGATAAGATAGACGGCAGAAAATGCACGAACTCTTGTAAAATAAACCTTTTCAACAGGTTATGAGGGGCCAAGACGTATACCAAAAAGAAAAGACGTTAAACTGGCAGGATTAAAACTTACATTTAAATACAGGTTTTCAAAACGTAGGTTGATGTTCCTTTTGTACAGGATGAACATGGTATTTATTCTACATATATTCCAAATTTGTTTTGCTCTGACAGTACAGAGAGCACATGTTCCAATCAACTTTTAAATATATAATATAATATATATATATATATATTGCCGGAATTAAAGGTTTATTTGGATAATTTTATGTATAATGCCTGCGAGGTTGTATGACATCAACCGAGTATTTTAAGCTCATAAATTTAGAAAGTCTTTCAGCCTCCGGATGCATTACAGGCTACTTATTTGATTTAAACGACCTTGGTACTTCAAGGGCGTATGACCTACGACCCGCCAAAACCCACATATGTTGTCTTAGTTTATTCAGTAAAACAAATGTTTGTGTAAAACCCCAGTTTCGAAATGCCCCGCCCAATCCCACCGAAATCTAAACTTAACGCTATTTGTTTTAATATTGTCAGTTTCAAAAAATTCAGAAATTAATATATAAATTGGACGACCACTAATTTTGGCGTCTTCCTGTGTCGTAATTCGTTTAACCGTTTATTTGCCAGTTAATTTAAATACCATTATTTGGGCCAAGAGAGCATGAACTATTGGAGAATTATCTATCGTCCATATTTACATTATAATACGGAAGACACATACGATCCAACCGACAACCAAGTGTCAGGCATACAAGAAAATCTCAGTACAAGAGTACTATAGGCTACATATTTATTACAGGTTTCAATTCCCAGGTAGCCGTACAATTTACATTTACTATGATAATACTCCATCCATCCATCCATCCATCCTCCATGTCCATCCCTGACGATTTGTAGAAATTGTGCCATATTACTTCTTAGGTAGCCTATATGGGCGCTATATATCGAGGAAAATAAATAAACAAATAAATAAATAAATAAATAAACAAACAAACAAACCGATAGGTGGGTAATAAATAACGGACAAATATATCCATAAAATCAAAAATACACCCAGCCACCATATGAGTGTATCGCCTTTCATACATAAATATAAGAAAAAAACGATTTAAATAAAACACCTAACAGAGTTACGTGGTTGTGCTTTTCCACATAATCCATTTGGGATGTTGGTTTTACATACATGTGTACCTGTACAACTGATAATACGGGAGAACTTTCACCGATGTTTTACAGCCTTGTGTCGTAACTACCATTGAACATATCTTGCATTTTATGCGGTATGCTTCCATTTGTTCTTGCCCTTAACAGTCATCCTGATTATTTTCAAAATTTTTGATTGTAACTGGTACTTTTCAGTGTGCATTGGCAGTAACCAATGTTGATTTTATAGGCAAGCACATTGATTTCTGCACCGACCTGTGAATTCTTTGTCTTTAAACCAAGAATGAGTGTTTATACTTAAACACATCTTAATTGCATACAAAACGTTTTGGTGCAAATGAATAACCCAAATGATATATTTATAACACTACACCGAATGGTACTATGTTATGATGGCGCCATTAATAAAAACAAGTTAATTTAGTTACACTCATGGACTCCCCATGTAAATGTTTTGGAACACTTGGCTATTGGGAACATTTCTAAATTTTAAGAGATAAAACAGCTCTATTCTGTTGTGTATATAGGCTACTACAACACGCGTAAGCACAATGAATAACACAGTTGTAGGTTTATTCTCTGACGATTAAACATAGAATAACTTTTTACATAAGTAAAAACTTCATCCATAAGATATACATATATTATATATATATATATATATATCGATTGCAAGGGTACCTTTGAATTAAGACATTAAATCGACGACATAGCGACATACACATCACACTGAGTTCGACAGGGCTTCTACGAGAAGGCGTGCGCTGATACCATAACATACACCAATATACAGGTTTACAAGTTTCCCCCCCTTTCCATTCATGCGTAAAGTCATAAAAAGTGAATACAATTGAGCTTGGGTGTGTTGGCGATGAAAACAACACGCACACACGCACACACACGCACACGCGCGCGCGCGCGCGCACACACACACACACACTCACACACAAATGGTCGTTCTGTTATGAGTACATTCCTGAAAACCAATGCAGATTCTGGATGCCAACTCAGAGTGAAAAATATAAGAATTTTACGAAATTCACGTAATTACAATATAAGAACTTCATTTATTGTAGGATGATCTTGCCCTTTGAGTTCACTAAGAGACGACTGTTCTGAGCATAGTTGGAAGTTTTAGAAGATACCACGCATTATGAATATGAATTACTGTATACTTTAAGCATTTTCGCACTCTATTAAATACTTTAATTTAGAAATTAACGCGTTCTGGATTATTAAACAACATGCACCCAAGCAAGTATTCGGCACTCCCAGGTCACATGTCTTTACTGCACTTTTAACATAATGGGTCAACAGTGCAAACCAATTTACTTAAACTTTGCGGATTGCTTTCGGGTCCATTCGAAACACACCGTGTAGCGGAATTAAAACGGGTGCTTTGTTCTTGGCGTCATGCAAATTTGGATATCCGATTACGAAGAATTTGTATTTTCAAACGCGCATTACGCGCGAGACTGATGGCGTGTTTACATTTCAGACGGCGATTTAGAAAGTTAACAAGTATAAACGTGTGGGTTTAACAAAGTTTGAAAATCGAGGTGCTCCACGTGTACAACTATTTTGGCAATAAAATGCATGCGAATTTTAACACGAGATAAAGTCGAATACACAAAATCAGAGAATCAGATCCACCGTTAATGTAACTTTGAAAAATGTAACACTATTTCTAACACATTAACTGGCAACTACGTTACTCACCCATCATTGGACACGGTGAGCTGCTACCGCTTTTAATTTTCATAGAAAAGCTAGTCATAGTGATTCTTACATCATTTGCTTATCTGCTGAAGTATTAAATGTAGATGCCATATAATTAATGACGATGCTAATCTGGGTTAATTTCATTTTAGCATCATTAAAATGATAAATGACCGGCGCGAAATTATTTAAAATGAAAATAAAGGATTATTCAATCTATTTATTCGGGGGGCTTTCAGTCGACTTTTTTTTACTATATCCACGTGCTTAACTATTAGCAAACATAAACAAACATAAACAGATTTTCTGTTAACTTTGTGAGTACAACTTTTGGAAACAACAGCGATGAAGGGAGTGAGGGGGCGGATCCCCGCTGTGCCTCTGCGCTGAAAGACAGCCAATCGCTTCATTCGCTTAACTGCCAGTCACCGAAATCCGTCCAATACCCACAGTGCCATTTCTAAACTGTATTCCCCACTGTGTCCTCCAACTGTTGTATGTTCTGCCAATCGCTTGAGGACAGAGTGGGAAAAGGAACAAGCAGAGTTAGAGGCAGGACAAAAGAAGTTATATACACCGCTATATACATATATAAAAATTACGATTTTGAATGGCGTGCGTCGGAAAAAAACAATAGAAGTGAGTTTGGATGGACTGGGCAGAGTAGCTATGGAGCTCCCTTTGAGCAAGAGGAATCCGGCGCTAAGATTAGCGGATTTGGCAGCGACTCAAACCCTTCCTCATCAGAATATGACAGGCTTCCCGGGGATAGGGGGGCATCACCCTCACTCCCACCATGCCCACCTCCACCCTGGGGAGATGGGCAACGACCCTGGAGTGGTACTCACTCCATTTGGACCTGAGCACATGGCACAGACAAATGCTCTCAAACTTAGTCCATCTCAACACATTCAAAGCCACCCCGAAGCCCAGACCGCGGCGTCTTTTACTTCTTCTCAGACCACAGTTGGTTTCCCCGTGGCTCACCCCCACTCAGGCTATACAACCTGCAGGGACTACGTCCTCAGGAGAGAGCTCTCAGCCTCTGCTATGCATGCACTTGGCGACCAACATAGTTCCGCCTCCTCCCCTCATCACCATGGCATGTTCATTTCCCCAACAGGTGCTTATGGGCACGCGGAAGGTGGTGCCCATCCACTTTTTACTGGACTCCACGATCAAGCTGCCCCAGGTGCTCACCACCATGCTCTCAACGGGCAGATGCGTCTGGGTCTTCCGGGGGACATCTATGGCAGGCCAGAACACTTCGGCCACAGGCCCGAGCACTATGGACCTTCATCTCTCCACAGCTACAACTCCATGAACTTAAATGTGAACATCGCTTCAGCTCCTCATGGAGCCGCGGGGGCGTTTTTGAGGTACATGAGGCAGCCCATCAAGCAAGAGTTAATCTGCAAATGGATTGACCAGGAACAAACTTCAAAGAAGCCATGTTCCAAAACTTTCAGTACAATGCACGAGCTGGTTAACCATGTCACCGTGGAGCACGTCGGGGGACCGGAGCAGAGCAGTCACGTTTGTTTCTGGGAGGAATGTCCACGAGAGGGAAAGGCTTTCAAGGCAAAGTACAAACTGATAAATCACATCCGAGTTCACACGGGAGAAAAACCATTTCCCTGCCCTTTCCCGGGTTGCGGGAAAGTATTCGCTCGTTCCGAAAACCTCAAGATCCACAAGAGAACACACACAGGTTAGTTACAGGACGATCGGTAACATTTTATGAAGCAGAGTTGCCTTTACAAAAAACGAAACTATCTTTAAGTTGGAAAAACATTGTAGCACTAGAGGTGCCCGTTGCTGTGGTTTTCCCGAGTTGACTTTAAGATTAGCATTTTAACTTAAGTTACTTTAGAATCCACAGTTTAAGTTATCCAGACGCAGAGTAAGAACTACTGGCAAGTCAGTAATGCTTTTGCTGGCGAATTGGACTGTTTTCTTTGTTAAGAAATCTGGTAGTACTGACAGGGCATTAACAATTTTACGCGCAGTTTATTAATTTGAAGTAAATACAGTTTAAATGTGTTGTCAGATATATTTTGGGTAATGTTTAAGTACATAATGTGTTACATGGTTGTTTTGTTGATTTGCAGTCTGTCACTGTCACAGCTGAATCAATAAGTAATCAGCTTTGTATGCAAGCTAGATTTTCTCAGTTATTCAATTTTGTCACGTCTTAAGAAAATACAAAACTATGTCATTTTAAACAAAAACAAAGGAAAACAAAAGTTGGTACTGAAAAACGGTATGACCTCGTCTAAACCAATACAGTAAGATAAGTTTAGTACTTCATTTTATTTATCATCTGCTTCGGAACTTTATCGGGTCATCCTAGGCTTGTGATCGGTCCAGGAAGAAATAACAACGGGACAAGAGACGATCGTTTTTTAACAACTATCCGTGAAATGCAGAAAAATCGGAATTACTATCCAAGGGTTACGAAATTTGCGAATTTTGGATTTCAAGTCTTGCTCTTCAAGAGTTCAAACGAAAGAAAATGCAAACAGTCTGCCGGCGTCTTTATTCATAATTAATGCGGCCTGAAGAGATCTAGTCTGTGGGAAAAGCAATTGAATTTTCTCCTCGATGTGGCTCGAGCTGTTACCCTTCGTAGGACATAAATATCTACTTGTTAAAAACTAATTAGCTTGTTAAAGTACATAAAATACCCCGAATACCATAGATGACATTGAAAGCTGTGTTTGATAGAACACATCGCTGATACACAACAGACGTTCTTGTAGTTGAATAGTATAATGACAAAAACACGTGCTCTCCTTAATTCCCAATGATATATGTAATATTATACTAGACCTACAGAAAAGTTACAATGAATAGGACTTTTCGAAAATATTTCAGGCATGTTTTCTAAACAGAAACGTCGAATTGTTCCCTTTATCTAAATACAACATGCGCTATTACTGCGCTCCCAAAAGTGCAGATATCGATTGTAAGTTTGTGTCTTTAAAAAAGAAGAGACAGGAAAATCGTTTTGCAAAACTACAAACTTTCTTTGCTGTATTAAACCCTGTTACATTACATTAACATTAACGGGAAATTCTTAATGCTTAAAATCTAAGACCTCTAAATGTATAAAGCCTGGTCAGGGAAGATCCAAATTACCAAACTCACTGTCTCTTTGTGTCTTTATTTCCACATCTTCGTTTTGGTTGCGAATACAGTCATACTATTTTTAAAAAATGAAATCGTCGAGACCCTTTTGAATAGGAGATCAGTAAAATCACGAATGGCACAACTAAATTATGCTTGGGGTGTCTTGGTAAGGTGAGACAAGAACTTACATACCAGATTGACATTTTTATTGGCCACTTTTTAAAACCTTGGACAGAGGCGTCACCTCAAAGACTAACGAAAAACGTGCATGTAGACGAAGTGTGGAAACTAGTCTTTGTGTTTAAACGAATCTTCAGGGTCAGAACAGTTCGAAAATAAATAATCGGGTATGACGCAAAGACTACAGGAGAGAGAAAAAAACTCGTGGTATGAAAACATATTGTCATGAACGTTTGTGTGTTTGTTGCTGGGGGGTGGGGGTGAGGAGGGGATGCTGGGGGGCGTCGAAGAAAAGAAGTATTAATAAATTCAAGGTAGACCAGACAGGAAAAGCCTGCGGCAGTATGGGAAACCACACAAACCAGTCATGAAGTCATTAAACTGGAAGTATAGCGTAAGTTAACCATGTATTTATTTCAATTACATATTTACATCGTGGTGATAAAAATTCGCCACTGGAAGCATGTTTATTGAGGAATTTAATACGGTTTTCTTACATCCGCATGTAACGCAAAATCTAGGCAGTTCCCCCATCTTTGGGACTCGAATAACTGCCTATAGTGATAATGTTAACCAACTGATTTTAAACGTTTTATATGAGTTTGGGGAGATCCTTATGTCCCTTGAGACTAATTTTTGCGTTTAATGATTAAAAATACTAGCAGTTTCCCCCACAATACCCAGAGGAGAGATAGAAGGGGCCAGCCATTTCCACTTCGCCTGCCAAGAAGACGACGAGGCTGCCCTACATCAGCATAACACTGTTGGTTGCCATGTTTGATAAAAACGGAAATGTTTTATGATCCATAATTTCCAATGCCCGGTATTTACGTGTCTACCTTTATTTGTCTGTTTATTTATGTATTTATTTATTTTTAGGAGAGAAGCCGTTTAAATGTGAGTTCGATGGCTGCGACAGGAAATTTGCCAACAGCAGTGACAGGAAGAAACACTCTCACGTCCACACGAGTGACAAGCCTTACTACTGCAAAGTAAGAGGCTGTGACAAGTCCTACACGCACCCCAGCTCCTTAAGAAAACACATGAAAGTTCACTGCAAGTCACCACCGCCTCCTTCTGCCAACACTGGGTCCACATACCACTCCTCATCGAGTACTCTCGGAGCCCCTCTCTCTCCGGCCTCTGAGCCTCACAGAAGCCGCTCAGCAAACCTCTCGCCTCAGGTTACAAACCTCAATGAGTGGTACGTGTGCCAAGGAAGTGCTGGACCTAACCATCTTCACACTCCTTCCAGTGATTTGCCAACATCGGACTCAGAGGACGAGGACTCTTTCAGGAACTCAGACCCAAGACCAATGCTCTAGTGCTGACGCATTAAAGAAGAATATTTTCCCATTGGTATAACATATGATAAATACACTAAGATTATAAGAGTATCAGCTTGTTTAATAATGAAGTAGAACACAGTGCCGCAGAGGTGAAATGGCAAAGGACGTAAACTGTTGAAATCTTTACTTTTTTGCGTAATTGCGCTGCAGAGAATTTAAATTTACATAGCCCTAATTTTTCATCTCAACCAAGCTACGCAAATGCAGAATGATGAGGTTAAGAATGAACTAATTATATTCGTATATTATTAAATACCAAAAATAAAGGTCTTCGCTTATTTGATAATATTCCCCATTAATAAATATTCTCATCATAAATAAAATTGGATTCTTAACATTACATGAACATTCCTCCATGGTGTCCCCCAACTAACACGATGAGTCATTATTGTTTATGTTATCTTAAAGGTACTTTTTGAATGAAAACTTATAAGAACCGCCACCCAAAGTTTAAAAGTTCAGAGCTTTATCAGACTGAGCCCACTGATGCCAGCGTACGAAAACACGGTAACCGCGTAATACCAGTACTGCGCGAATCTCAAGGACATTTATGGCGCATAAATTTAATTTATCCACAGATACAATAAAGACCCTCAAAGTGAATGATTTTTCATAATAATTTATTATTGGCCCATTAGATGGCATTTCTAAGATCAGCATAAAGCAAAGCACTGCAGTAAGATGGCGATGTGCGACAGTCGCCTTAGTTGTGGATAAGATCGGCAAAGCGGAGCAGCACCTATAGGATTTACCTGTTTTCTAAAATATGTACAGTAACTAATTTACTTTAATTGATACATTTTGTGCTTCTTAATGACTATTTAAAATACTTTTGATGTAAAATTCGTTGCAGTATTACAAACTCGTTAAAGAGTACTTATTTGTCATTTGAGACCCTAAATATGTAAAATTGCCAGACCTATCCCTTACTGATTTGTACATATTTGTATTGTTCGTTTGTGTTGATGTAGTCTTTATAACAATGATGTTGTTTTGTAAATTGTAATTTATTTGCTGACATAATGTCCTGAAATTACAGATACACCAAAGAGTATTAATCTTAATTTTGGTGAGATTTAGTGATACTTTCTCGTCGTATGTAAGAAGCATATTCTCTTTTTTACTTGAATAAGATGTGTAATGTGAAAACGTACTTTCTCGCATGTCCAACAAAGTAGGTCTATTTAACGTTGAGGTGCATGGTGTTGTTGATTTTGATGAAGAAAAAAAAAAGATAAAAACAGCTTTGATTGTGGAGGTCTTTGATGTTTGTGATAAAATGATAACAGTTAACATGGTATACCTGAATAAAATGAACAGGACATTATTAAAGCCAAATTCGTGTTTGTTAATATAAGGAATATTAAATAGCCAGCGACTTCCTCTGCCGAATCACAGAGCTCGTTTTAAGGGTAACACAATAAATTAGAGCATATTACGCATTTCCAGGACAATTTACATTTAAATGCAATACTCGCTCCCAATGAATGTACAATTATAACAACCCGAATACCTGAAAACATTAGAATTAAATAAACAATTCATTCACATCCTGGAATGTGCGTAGACGAGTATAGATACGACGAGCAGAGTAAATTGATACGCTACTGGGCTAACGAGTCTTGGTGTAGGAGGAAAGCAAGATAATGCATTTTACACCTTATGTACTTGAGTCACTGTTTTGAAATAAACATTTAAATTCGGCTGAAAAGGATCGAAAGGGATTCTATACGAATAAACAAATAGTTAAATACAGATGATTAATTGCTACATGCTTGTGTGGGGTTTTGCTTGAAGTTTTGCTGCGAATTGCATGACAAATGAGATACTACATAGAATAACAGGAAAATAAATGAAGGCGTTTATCAATAGAAAAAGTTATAGCTCCGTAATGGAGTCCCTCATAAAGGACAGGACAGAACAAAGGCACTGAAGCATGAATCATTCATGGGGACATAAAAGATAAAAGATATCTCACAAAAAGCAGGACCTTGTATAGAGTATATAAAACAAGTTTCCCCCTCTTATTTCCACCATTAAAACGCACAATCTTATTTTCAAAGTGTTCCTTGTCCAGTCTATAGAATTAAAATTGACCAACGCAAGTTCTGCTCGACTTCAAAGTAAGCTGCTCCAGAGCGGAAGGCGCGGAGCTCAGGCAATCTTCATGGTGCGTTAGGATTTCTATAGCAATTGGCAAGCAAGACGTTCACATTTGAATATATCCAGTTGAAAACCACTTACTGCCACTAAACCGTCTGTCATCAGGATGTGTGTGTGTGTGTGTGTGTGTGGGGGGGGGGGGGGTCCGTTTTGAGGCGGGGAGAAATATTTTTAAAAATAAAATAAATACCGGTAGGGAAATATTTGAGTGCCAATAAAATGCAAATAAATTGGCACAGCGC
>JABFDZ020000001.1:43515106-43543385 GCA_019775955.2 Pollimyrus isidori
CCCCCCCCCCCCCCCCCCCCCCCCCCCCCCCCCCCCCCCCCCCCCCCCCCCCGCCCGCCCCCCCCGCCGTCAGGAGGCGCTAAAGATTTTTACAAATAATATATATACAGGTATCTATCTATTTGAGAGCCAATAAAATGCAATTTAATTGGCACATCGCCAATTCAACAGCCATGTACATGTTATCAATAAAAACGCTACATTTATTACATATATTATAAATATAACAGCGACTTGCATGTGGATGCTGAAGTGATTCTCAAGTTGTTTCCAGATCTGCATGCTGCTGTAGTACTCATAAAATTGTGTGGAAGATAAAGGTTGATTAATTTCATGGCATTTGTTGAGCTTTCGGGAAGATTATACTTTTTGGAAGCCTTTTCGTATAAATGATTTCCTTCAAGTATAATGAGCATGCAATTGGAATGATATGGAACTGCGCAATAAACACGATGCGCCAAACGTAGATGACGCTTTATCAGCCACTTAGGGTTGAAACGTCGATCATTCTAAACTCAAACTTCTATTGTTCAAAGACAGAGCTCTATGTCACAGCTATGGAAAAAAGCTCACAAAGACTAAATATATTCAAAACTAACCAGCTCAATTCGAGACACTATTAAGATACAGTTGTGTGTGTTGACCTTTAGTTTCATGCCACGTTAGTTCAGTCAATTTTTCACTCTATTACAATCTTTCATATTTGTCCCCATAAAACCTTTTAACCCTCTGAGTTCACAATCAAGTTTGATTTAATACAACTGGTGGTGGGTTACCAATCACTTGTCTCAAAACTCCTATCTGGACCGCTAAAATAATTGATCCTTATTTATCTAATACAAGTGCCCTGTGAATGGTGAAAAATAAACAAAATGAAAAATAACCAAACAGATGATTCCTCTGAGTGAAAAGAGGGGACTTAATAAAAGAGTGAAGCAGTCACCGTTGAATGAGAAGTGCTTTGAAGTGCAACTTATCATCTGAAGAATACTTCTGGGTTGTCCTAACGACGCTGCTGAAGTGAAAAGGCTCTCTTTTGTCAGCGATTTGTTCTCCTTTGCTAAGATGCCCGTAGAAATCACTTACACGGACGGCCTTAGCATGCAACCCGCAAATCAGTAACTTTCTAAGTCAGACTTGTGGACGCCACTATCCAGAGGACAAAGCGAAGGCCGCAGAGAGAACACCGACAGTTTTATTTTGTTTTCCTTCTTTATTGTGCCCCGTGGAATCAGAAAATTTTACATTCTGTCAAATTAAACGTTTTGTATTGTACAGCAGCTTTCCATTTCTCTAACCACCGGACAAGAATCAAGGATTTCACAATCAATCCATAAAAAACGTGTGAACTTCCAAAATATGTCATTTCATAGACTGTACTGGAAAGTAAAATGTGTTTGATGGCGGATTAAGTGCGCAGAACTGTTGTTTTAAACATAAAACTTATTTTAATAACCACCTAACATACAATATTATTTAAACCAAAATACAATTTAGGATAAGAATAATTCCTATTTTATTTCCGTGTTTATACTGACATCCGCATTGGTAAAAGCAAATTGTAAAGAGATACACAATCTCTTCAAATAGTGGGAACTATTTGCTTTCATTCATTTTGACCTACATGTCTTTTGAACATTACAAAAAGAGAACACACACCCAGCACTATCACTTATTGAATAAACAATCAGTTATTTACTCAGTACTACTTGTAACATTTTTTTGCCGAAATAAAAACAGTAAACAGTTTTTTTTTTTAAAAAAAAAGGTAGATGCTGGGATTTTTCCTTTCGAAAGCCATTGTACACTGAACTAGGTGATTAAATAAGGTTATTGGAATCACAAGTCCAATGTATTAAATATTGAATGACAGAATGGAAAAAGAACTTGTCAAGGGACACTGAGCCTGAAAGTCTTTTTTCTACAGTTGCCTGTTCAACTGCTTAAGCTGGTGTTAATTAAAGCTCCTTGTAACAGAGTTAGGGTTAAGCATTGTCCATCTTCTCATTGAAATGAAAGGAACTCTTGTAACGCTAGTTAGGCTCTTTCTCATTGGTCCTTTTTTCCGCGGTGATTTACAAGCAGAAGTACAGAGGCACTGAAAAAAATAAAAATTAAATAAATTTTATAGACTAATTGTAAATCTTATTTAGTGCCGTAACGTGAAAAAGTCAACAAACTTTGACAGAAACCTCGAAATGTTGGATGCAATATATCGACCCCCACTCAATGCGTTACATGAAAAATTATATTCATTAATGTAATTAACAACATTTTATGCACTTAAATATAGGTACGTCACAGGGTGAATACAAGCCAGTGTAAATAAAGTTTATAGCACAAAAAGAAGTTTATCCTGAATAGCAGGTATTCCAGCATATATTAACACAGAAATCCCGAACAGTTTAGATGTAACATACAATTAGAGGTAACAAATGATTGTTATTAATTATCAAGGCTAACGCAAGCTTTTCCCCTTAGGCAAATTATGTATTGGATTATATACAATATCACCACTCTTCACAAAAAGTTGCTTGCCACCTGTCCACAGATTTGAAATACCGCTATTCTTCCAGTTTACACAGATAAAAGCATTTCCTGAAAAGTCCCCCAGAGAAACATACCAGGTGACGCTGAAAAACAGATATCATACGTTTGATTCAACTTTCTGCCTGCATGAACATAGTCCGGCTCCTTCCTATCTCCAAATGCTAGTCTAAGGAAAACTGGGCACATTTTCACTATCCAGGCATTTTGCCAAAATCTTCCAAGCACCCTACCTGGCTAGCTTAAGTTTCCTGTATATGTGAGAAAAAAATGCAATCCAGTTGCAGTTGGACACGGTACTTGTCTGGTCAACACCCGCCCTGTAAGATTCCTTTCTGAAACGCAAAAGGTGCACAGAAACTTTCTCAAAACACCTCACCGTAAGTATCTGTAAACTTTCTTTCTAAAACCATTTCTGATACAAATTTGGAAATAAATTATTATTTATTACTGCATCCAAAATAGATGACGTGATGTATATTAACGTCCTGAACGGATTAACTTTGTGAAGAATTTGTACATTTAGGGTTCGAAAGTGATTGGTGCCTTATTAAATTGGGACTGGGTGAATACATAAAACTGCCTTTTAAGTTTTAGGGACGACTCGTTCTTCTTGTTGGAGTCCAGTTCGAACAGCTGTGAGTTCACCTATTAGCCCCGATGTTTTTCCGAAGAGATCGGTGGAGCTAAACGTCAGACAATGGTCTCTCCGGGGTGCCTCTCTCCTGACCTATACCCGGTTTTAATAGTTTCATAGGAACTTCATTAAATCAATTACTTAGTGAACACATCATAATTTATTTGTAATTAGCTCTGAAAAGCCTGATTTTTGCAACTCGATAAGGAAGCGAACTCAGCAGGGTTTTCTGTGTTCTACAACAGTTTTTACTTGCGGTATTATTTTCAGCTGCCGAAAACATGAAGTGTAAACGTTTGAGGAAGTACTATAGCGTAAAATGTGCACTCATTTTAGTTACTGCTGAGCGGGGACGCTGTCAGGATAAGCTGTACAATTATATGAAGTTGCTGGACTTTTAAACACGGCTATAAATAAAAACGCTGCATTGATTTTATAAATATTGTTGAGAACACCGCTTTTATAACACTGACCAGCGCTTCATCACTGTATGTAAATGTATATTTTAGACATAAACATATACACGCAAATATACAAAAGTCTGCTGTGTTTATATATTTATCAAGTCTTTTTTTCGGTACCTTTTTAGTAACTATCTTTAGGCAAGTTCATTGTAACAGCTGACTGCTGACTGGTGAAGTAACAGTTAAAGGATGATTTACAATGTGGCCAAACAGCAACTCGATAATTAAGTTGAAATTAGCAAAGAACCTCTATGACCACAAAGCTAATTCGTAGTAATGTGCAAGTAAAATTTATTACATCAATTATTGTATTTGCCCAAGATCCCACCAGTATGAGGGTGTCCAGATAAGTTATCCATTTTTTAATGATCCCTTTGTTTTACTAGAAGAAAATGCATGGGCAAATTAGTGGGAAGTGCTTTGATACTTTTGACACACAAATGAAAAAGTAGGTATGTCCCTCCCAAGTCCTAGCCAGACTGATAATGACAACCTATGCTAGAAAATATACTGTTTACTAACCATAAGGGTTGCAAATATCAAATAATTGTGTTTTTATTGTATCATGTATACAAGGTGGTTTTATGCACATATATCTGTATTATTTATTATAAAAGGGGGTTATGGATGAAAGTATTTTGATATTAGAAGCATGTTGCATTATCCAGTAATATCATTATGGTTGTAAAAATGTAATATTTGCAATGAAGTATATAAAACTGAATTTCTAAAATGATTATCTCAACATTGTCACTTTTGCTTAATTTCTCTCTTGGCTATTGCATGATGGTGTGAGGCATTCTATGCACATACAATTTTACATAAATGCAAGGAGACACTTAAAAATCCATCATATTGGAAACAGATGTATTAGATGAATCTGTCTCCTAAAATCGCAGAGAAACCAACATAATGCCTAGCCACTATATAACATCTGTGGGTATACAAACTTGGTGGAGGGCCAAAGTCAGAGCCACAGGACTGGGAACGTTTCCAAGGCACTAGGTGTTGAGAGCAAGGTCATCTGCGGACAATCACACAAGCAGATGCACCAGATCCTGGGCTTGGAGTGCATGGATCCCAAAGTAAACATTGCAGAGCTGCATGAAGACCTCACTGGACTCCATGTGTTTGACAAATGCATGTTTAAAGGTTTCAGCATTGATGGTGGCATCTCCAGGAAACGTAATGACTGCGAGAGCATCATCTGCTCTGCTTTGGAATGACATCACTCCTGGGTGGCATCATTGCCTTAGCTGCTCTGTGGATGGGCATTACCCTGTCAAGAGAGTCATCAGCAGTGATGTCCCTGCACTACGTATTTGGTTGTGCATGTGGCTCTCATTTGTTCTACCTCAATATTGCCACCTCTCATTGGCGCAATTATGAAGTAAACATGCCTATAACTCTCTCTTCAGCGCTACATTGTTGCCCTATATTTTATTTTAATAGTTTTTTATTCACATGACAATTCTGTTAAAATGATAGCATAGTACAGTAGACGTGTTTTCAAAAATGCATCAAATTAAATCATTTAGTTTTAATTGGATTATTACTACTGTCCTGTCACATTCTTGTCTGATTTTCCTTGAGATGGAATTTTATTATTTTACCAATGAGAAGCTCCACTTTCGAAAGGCATTTAACATTACCTCATGGTCCCCTCTTCTTCTAGAGATCAACTGTGGGTTTAAGGTGTTAAGATTCAATTTCTGCTGGACTATAATTCATCCATCAGAGGTTTTGCTCTGGGTGCAGCACTGCTCTTTGCAGGAAAGGTCAGTGTTCGGCATGATGCATTTACTCTCTCACAGCTGGAGGGGTAGAAGGCAGAATTGGTTATGACGAAAGCATAGACACTCCCTGGTTTGAACACAAATTGGCCGTCAATGCTCATCATCACAGGTGAAGGGACAGAGGTCACCCTTCACAAGCACTGCTTAAGTAGAGGCTGTTGTGATGAAGTGTTTGAATGACCTCACATTGAGAGACACTTATACTGTGGGCCAATCTGCAGGGCAAGGTCCAAACAGCCAATAGCCTGTTCTTCAATGGGATCTCCAATTTATAAAATCCTGAACACAAGTGGGGACTGAAGCAAAAAGGGGACTAAGCTATGGTTACCTGATACCTGTGACTTTCCTCCAGTTTCCCAGTAATTTTAAGAATAGTTACCAAGATCTCAAATAGTAAATGACAAGCGTGGATCTAACATGAGATTGTCCATTTCCAATTTGCTGTTTATGCTGAACATCACCTACCACTCTCCTCTGTTTATCCCATATTCAATGAAACAAAAAGGAATTGTTATTCTTAAAGGAATTTCAATTCCTTCCCCTTGGCATGTTTCTGTATACAATTAATGGGAATAAATCAAAAGTTTACACAGATACTGACATAGCAAAACTGGGAGGCTGTCTTGTTTAGACTGCTACAATGTGGATAAATGACAGTTCCTCCAATCCAAGGCCATTGGCATCAACATCACACACTGCAAAGTGTTTCTTTGTACCATTTTTTTGCCGTTTAGACATTTGCCTTTTATGAATGCCTTTATGAATCAGTATTACTTTATAAAGTTGTTTCTGAAAACCAAATGGTTTAGGGATAAGCATGCAACTCGACCGACTGACAAAGAATCAGCGTCCCGTTTCATTTCATTGCATTAGTGTATCTGAGCCAAATGTGATGCAGTAGCAGATAAGCACACCCTCTATTAGATAAACAGTATGCACTCAGATAATTTTGTAACAAGAAGTCTGTTCTATCAGCAGTTTAACTGAGCAGGTGATGTCATATAAGTTCATTCCCAAAGCATTGCTGAACGAAGCCGTAGATTTCAACATTAAATACCTTTTTGATATTAATGCATAGTTTCAGCTCAAAATCCCTCAAGGTCAAATTTCTAAAGTATTTGATTTATAGGCGGATGTTAACAACTGTTTATGATCAGCCTGAAGGGTCCCTGAAAGCCAGCCAAAGGCAGAGAGGGGGGTTGGGGGGGTCAAATTTATAAAATGTGAATTGGAGCATTCAACTATAGCATGGAACTTACTATTATTATAATATTAAGATTTTTTTTTCTGTGCTGTGCTTAAGAATCTGTAGAAAAAACAATAAAAAAACATATAATTGAAATAATGTGCCAAAAGGCCATGAAGCCACTGCGGGGGGTGTAACTGAAGGGCAAGTCTGGCTCAACCTATCAGTGTAAAGCCTTCAGACTTCGGGGCAACCTCTCAAAGTACTGTTCATTGCTCCATCTGCTAATCCAGTCGGCTGCGCAGCATCGCAGAGGAAAGCATTTCTTTACCTGGAGCAATCTGTCACGAGCTCAACACTGAATGAATAGGAATACCATCAACTAAGCGGAAACATGGGGACTTACTGGCGTTGGTTTCGTGCTAAAACATGTTGCTGACGTTGTGCGTATTATGCACAACAGGTTACGTGACGAGGCTGAAGTTAGAAGCCCACAAAACTTTTCAAGTTAAAAGCCCACGAAGAGAATTAATGCTGTACAGGACACGAGTTAAACAGCGTCACTGTGAAGATGTAAAATAGATAGAAAATAAAATGGTTACATGGCTATATTTAATATTCATGACATATGACTGAACGATGACAAAAAGTGTTAATGGGAAAAATACATAGACTGAAAGTTTACTTGCGAAAGAGGGTTCATTTCTGGGTGACATATTTTCCACGTTACGAACTATGGTTTATAGTTGTCTACTTTTTCAAGGGCTGATAAATGATGGGTCATTAATTTAAGGCTTTACTAGTTCCCTCTTGCATTGCACTTCAAAAGCGATGATCCTTACACGAGTACAGCTTAAACAGACTACTGAAAATGTACGTTACAGCTAAAATTGGGAACAACGCTTCGCTTTCGTTAAGGATAATGGCTTACGCAAGCGAAATATAAAACTGCGTTTACTTAAGAAGCACATCAAATGACTTCCGTCAAGTGCCCTCGAAGAGAAATAAGAAACAATTACGAGTAAAAAGGTGAAGTTATTATACGTTAATTTATCGTGCATTTATTTCTTTCTCGGCATCATAAAAACAATACTCTGAGAAAATACGAGAAAAAGTCGAAAAGCTTAAAAGAACAATAAATATGGCAATTGCTTTTTAAAATTGAGATCCGTTTAACCACTTCTAAGTAAGCCATGTGTACTAAAGAAAATATGCGGAGGACATATCGTTAAAACACTATTAAGCAGCATTTACACATTCCAGTATTAATATTAAGTTAGTAAAACTGGAATACAAGTAGAAAACAAATTATTATGAGGAGCTATTTATTTCACATGCATATGTTTTCTTTAAAAATCGGCAAATATTATATGAGGTCCAATGGATGTTTAAATGATAAACATCACAATGCATGGTTCTCCTTTTAACGCTATCGAAAAAACGTGTGTAAACCACGGACTAGCAAGACTATTTTTTATATATGTTGTTATGAAAATTAGTGTTAAAATATAATTGTTGTTTTGAACATTTTAAGTCGAGGGTTAAGCAACATTTCAAATGGCAAACAACCAGTCTAGCAGGAATAAATACATTCGGCGTTCAGACTACATACCACCTGTTACCTTTCGCATGAAAGAACAAATACGCACAAAATACCTGCTCATATGTTTTGATATTATATGAATGAGTCTTTAAAAGAGTGTTTTCTCTTGGGGTAACGATTCGAAACTCGATTTTGATTAGTTTGTATTTTAACAAAACAAATTAACCTTAAATACACCATTAATTCTGATTTTTCTGACCCTTTTCTCAAAAAGAATGTTGTCTTTGATTCACATTAGCATTGTCGATACATATAATTGAATTTAACATTTGAATGAAGGTTTATGGAAACAATTATGAAAACAATTACTTAATTATTTAAGGCTGCATATTTCAATACATTTTGATAAATATCAAATACAGAAATAAGTAATAGAACTGTATTATCAAATCAACAAACTACCCACAAGTCATTGCATTGCAAAATAGTAGAATGACGCTTTATTTTAACTAAAACAGCGCGACAAAAAGCAGGAATCGATGCTTCGAAATGAAGGAAGAGTCACCAACGCAAAAATGTGCCTAATAAGTTTCTGTACTCCAAATCTTGGTGATCTCTTTAATAGGATTAACTAAGATGATGTCATAACAACGACTCGGGAAGCTGCACGCATTTCTGCAAAGACCCCAGTGTAAGTAACAGATCCTTCTACTCAAGTGTAGCGGATTCAACAGTTCTGCTTTGGAGTTTGCGCTGGATTTGAAGCCGGTGATATACTTATCTTCGTAGATACTAACGGCCAGCTTACTTTTTGCACATTTCTTTTTATTAGGGTCTTAGTCTTTTGTTTAGTTAGCTCTCTATGCCATGTCACATAATTTTAGGCAGTAAAATAAATGCCTGATCATAAGAGCCTCACAAAGGATGTTGCCGGGAATGAATTAATGCAGTGAAGAACGTTAAATGGCCCTTCAAATGGTCTTGGGCACTTGAATATTACTAAGTGTAGCCACACAATCAACATATAAAATAATAGTATTATAGTGTAGCAAACATCAGGTAAAATGATCATCACACTATCTAGAAAAAATAATCTCATTGCAATTCTTCTGTACTATATTCCAACTTGACTTTCAGTAGCCATAACAATGTGCTTCTCAATGGTCAATAGCTGGCAATGGAGTGCAGGCTGTTTGGGGATTTGATTCCTGCTCTAATTGACAGTTTTAAGCTCTGTAAGCGTCGTTGCTTTTAATTAGCTAGATTTTATTTACATATAATCACAGAAATGACGGCAGCCATGTCAAAACAAATTAAGGTAATTAACTTTTAGGTAGCAAAGCAGAATAAAAATTATATCTTGCTATTGTACCCAAGATCAAGGTGTTTAACTAGTAATCAAGTACCTATGGGGATACATACTTAGATACTAGATTTGTGAAATCGGAAAGGACGCATCTTCAATTCTGATGCAACATAACATATGGCACTGCAAAATGTGCTCACACTTTGTGAGCGCCAGATTACTGCAAAAGCCAGGGAAAACAGAGAATCCATTTTATTACTCACAGGACACCCACGATTAAGCCAGATTTTGTCCACATCTGTAAATAAAGTGGGCCAGGACACATGAGGGTGTAAATAATCCTGCTAATGGACATTGCCGGCCTATATCTCATATTTGTTGATAAGAGGTTCTTAGGGAATAGGTAAGATTTGCATTAGCTTAGATACTGAAAAATTAAAAGAGTATCAGGAGTTAATATCTTCAAAGCCAGAATTTCAAGCAGTTACAGGACATGTTTGGAACGAACGTTTACAGCTGTAAAAACAATCTTGAAAAGAGGCAGGTGGCATGCGATTACATTCCTATCAGATCTGAAGTTCAGAAATTGAATATTTGTATTTGGGGGGAGGGTCGGTATGAACTGACAGGTTTGGCTGAATTAAAAGGACAGGAACTTCAATTCCGTGCTCTTCAGAAATGATGCTCCGATGTGCAATGCAATTATACTTTTAAAAATACAAATGAACTATTAAAAAAAACAAGGTCTAAACACTGGAGCAGATTAAGTATTAAGTTTAAAGTGCAACCAATTTTATATCACTCCCCAATGCTGAAGTTGTTAGTGGTTGAAGAGAGATTGGGAGACTTGTTCTGTACAATATAGAACAACCTCCATATTCCAGACAATTATGAAACATTGTATCAGAGAAATGAATAGGGTGGTTGTTGATTCACAACAAAACACTTTGCTGGGACTATTCTATTTATCAGTGGTAATCGAATGGCTAAATATCAGTTCCTTGACTGTACTCATTACATCTGAGTTGGCACCTCTCCCGGATAATATGAGTTATGCAAACATTATTAATCATTATTTAACTATTTCAAGTAATGGGCATAAGGCAAAAAGTATCAATTGCTATAATACCCATTCAGCCAAAATTAGCATCTCAGTAATCTTTATGCTGTCAATATGAACAATGTCACAGCCTTGCCGTTCCACAGTTCTGTCTCTCTACCTTCCATTACAAAATAATTATTGATACGTAGTTTAGTCATTCAACAATATGTACCAGTTTTCAATATTGAATCTATTGTTTCCTTTGTTGAGCAGAAAAGTTTTCTCTATTTATGCATTTAATTTTGTTTTGCCTAAAGTTGATCTGGCTCTTAATGTGCTCTCTAAAATATGCTTTGGTTACCTGTCAATTGCATTCTTGTTGTTGTGCTTTTAATTAATGTTAATTTAGTCTTAGAGATGTAGCCTTGCAGTTCAGAGTCACCATGTTCAACATATTCACAGCAACTCAAAATTAAAATCAACCAGGCCATATGCTTTACTATTGACTATAAACTGAATATAATACATTAACTTACTCACCATATGTTTACATTTATGGAAAAAGGTTGGCATACGAATTTCATACATGTCAGTGGTATAAATGTCTAAAAAACAAGACTTACTAAACTACAGTCTAGACTAGTTGTCAAAATTGTGAAAACACTTCTAATTTTTAGAGATTGCACAACTTCATTCAACTGTTGCTCCAGTTACTTATTTCATCATCTAATCTATATTTACAACATTCTTTGAGTGTTTATAAACATTCTTACCACTATCTGTGTAGTAACTTTTAAGATGTAATGCCAAAAATGCTTGGTGTCATGATTTTGGATACTAGTGTATGTCATGCCTAAAGACAAAATACATAAAATAAACCTAGACATTGATGTGGAACATGGGTCTAATGAAATTGGTGTTGCAAATTAATACATGTGTGTAAAGTCCACAACAAATACCGCTCCATTGTCAGCAAGTGTAAGTCGCACAAGGAGTTTGTTACAAGGTGTGTCAACATAACTGCCCCAAGTTGGCCTCCATTACCTATTATAACTGTGAGAATATACAATTAGTCAATGTTTTGATTTTCCTTTTTCATCATAAAACAAACAGTGAAGAAATTCGATAGTCTTATATTTTATTACCCAGTCGCTCAGCTATATAATTAGATACTTCCAAATTGCTCTTATAGCAAACGTCAATGTACCACAGTATGCTTATTTATGTTTAGCGACTTACCCATTTATACAGATGGATATTTTCATGGCGGTGATGTTTATGTCAATTCAGGTTAACCACCTGACTAAAGCCCCTACTGGGATTTGAACTAGAAACCTTCAGCCCAGTGTCCTGAACCACGACTTGCATCAGTCTTTGTTTAAAATTTTATGTCACAGACATTTATTGCCAATTATAGATTGAAAAGTGAAAATGCCACCAGGCACCTGCCACCTTTAAGTATTAAACACAGTGCAGTGAGGAGAATTTGACTCTGAATAAACTAGGAGAACAGCTCAAAGACATACAACCAAAGAGAATCCTTTGAATAAAATCAATATTAAAATCTATTTGTTTTTCATTCATGACCAGTAACAAAGCACAACAAAATCAAACTTGGCTACAAATTAGTAACAGTTCAATATTTATTAGTGGTGTCTATAATTTTAGGTTCAGTTTAAAGTTCAGTGCAATATAGTTTATATTCAGCGTTCCTGACCCTATTCCCGTTCCAGTATCGATTATTAAAGTTTAAGTACTGCCTCTGCAGCCACATTCAAAGGCCTATTCCTGAGAGTCATGATTTACAGCAGATATCAATGATCAATGGGATATATAACAACAGCACAATGCGGTGCATTTAAAGATTATTTTAAAGTAAGGTCAAGAAGATCTTTTTGCCATATTTAATATAAATGGTGTGACAATTAGTAAAATATATTATTAGCACATAGCACGTTTTATATTTTGTGTGTTGCTTCTGTGTTTATATTACAACAGAGACTCCCAAACATATTATAGGGCCTGATAATTGAAAAAATTATAAAACAATTAAACAGGTGCTACATCAACAACCAATGTATTAATATAAATGAGTTCATCATATAAAACTTCATTCAGTGTATAATGCACCAAATTTTGGCGTAATAATAATTAAAAGAAATGCAGGTACGTTTTTGTTTCTGAAAAACATAATTTATAGAAGGTCTGAGATCTCTTATGTGACAGAAAAGGTTGTTTATTCTGTTTAATGAAGGCCGGCTTGACTGACAATTTAAACAGCCTTACATATTTTACATTATATTATTAGTTACAGGCAAATCAACTTTCATTCATTTTACCTCACATTTAACGTGACTGAAGAAACACTATACGCAACCAGTCACGTTGAAACGTTTTTGAAAGGCATGAAACGGATTGATCCCGGACTCACAAGTTAATTTTGTAATTCTGTAAACGCCACTGCTAAAAGCGCAGTTCTGCATTTCATTAAAAATTTCCGCATGGATATTGTTGCCCCGCTGGTGTAAAAAAAATGGAGACGTAAAAATACATATAGAAGATATTTTATAACGCGATAGTCACCTTCAATTGACATTCAATGTCGGGTAGAGTTTTTTTACTACGCCTGTCTAAGGAATCTGTGTAAAGCATTTGTAAGAGCCATGCTTTGTCTGAAATGTTGCTCACGCATTACCCTCGGTGTGCAAAGCTGTAGCCTAATCATCTCTAACAACCAGGCAGCTATAAATGGGGGCTTAAAAGCATACATACCCCTTTCTTTCAGTTTTGACGGCATCCGCCGGCAAACTTTTGAACTGAAGGCGCCTGCGCCTTTCAGAGATCATTAAAATGTCAGTAGGAGAGGTAGCAGAAGCTGAGCAGAAATGGCAAATCTCCCAGCAAGGTACCTCTTATTCGATAATGTATTTATTTTATCGCTGCCTGCAAAAGATGGCATTGTTTTAATTTGTTTTTAATAAGAACAAAGATAATGAACAATGATTCGTTTTACCCCATCACCATAAATTTAGTATATGGCTGTGAAACTGTATTTTACAGTCCTTCGGAAAGTATATACGATAAAAGATACTTTAACATTGCAATCATGTAAAATTAGAGGCTGCTTGTACACATAAATCATCCTTATAGTAACATACGCATCTTCTAAACTCACAAGTCACTCAAGTGTGCTGTTTTACAGCAACTTGGAGATAAGGGCAATCTAATAACAAATAACAAAATATACATAAATACGCCGAACAAGCGATTTTTTACAGTAATCTCTTTAAGCGTGAAGGATAAAATACCTTTGGTCTTGGTTTAAAAGTCGTGGAAAGTGCAAGGTTTCACTTGTGGATAATACCTGAAAGTTGGACGAATATGATAAAACCATATGCATAATAAATCGCATTAAATACGATTTTTGTCTAGAAAATCTTCGCGAAACAGGATGCAAACAAATAAATGTACGTTTTATAATATGTTTTCTTAAATCCAGCATTTGCCTAAAAGTTAACAAGTTAATAACGATCCTGTTAGAAAACCCGGCAAATAAGAAAAGACGATAAAATTGTATTTGAAAAAAATTGAAAAAAGTGACGTAACAATACATAAAACACAAGCATTCGTTACATCGAGAAATTGATAACCGATCACCAATAATAGCAAACGCTCTAATGTATAAGCCTTGGTTGCAAAATCCAAATAGACATGTATAAAATTAAATAACTAATGCCACCATTAATGTTTCATGCATTCCTTTTGCAATGTTGAGGTTGCAAAAGAAAAAAAATGAAAAAAGTTTACAGAAGAAATGACAGAAGCGCTTGTTTCAGGGAGATTGATTTTAATCTCCCTAAACGATTATGTTTTCACATAATTATAAGATGTCACTTTATGAAAGAGACATAGAAAAACAATCATCTTTAATAATAACATAAATATCCTGAAAAGGCGGAATTAGTCGGAATCAGAGAAATGCGCTAAGTAAACAAACTTTAAGTCTTTTCGCCCCAAAAAGTTATGGAGTTTATTAAAGGATCTTAGAGCAGACAAGCAATATAACCGCAGGTGCAGGGGGTTGAAAACATAGTAAAAATGAAAAGTTGGGGAGACTTTGTCACACTGTAACGAGTCTGATTAACATGCCCCTGACAATCTTCCTTAGTTTACTAGACTCCTAGCAACAACACACAAAAGGACTGGGGTTTAGTGGGGTCCGCGGGGAGACGCTGCGGCCTTTGATCTGTCTCCATTTAAGTAAGTGTCAGTTCAAACTATCAAGGGCACAGAAAAGCATCGTCCCAATTCTGCAAACTTCACAAGACGTTCTCCATTGAAGGGGAATTATCTTTCAGTAAAACACACACCAGTCCAGCGCAAGATCACTTCACTAGTCATGGAAATGACGCCCAGACAGACAGGCAACTTTTCAGGATATTGCGCTGTAATTCGTAGATTGACTCAACGATTAAGCACAGTGTAACATATATTCCAACCCCTTTTAAAACGTATATATATACTTCACTAATAAAGGTTATTTGTAAAATGTATTATTGCAAGCAGTTGGGCAAATGACCATGAATCCAATGTTATTAATCATATGTTAAAAACGCATGCACAGATACATGTAGGCCTATCGCAATTATTTTGAAATATATTTAATGACCATTAAAAAAACATCAATAGCACATCAATGTTTGCCATGAATTTCACTGCTATCTGATAGAACATTTCATTGTGTTATTTATTTATTAACCATATGAAATGTTTCAGGTTCATGCGACGATCTCTCTGTGTGTATGCATGTATGTATGTATGTATGTGTGTGTGTGTGTGTGTGTGTAGGTATATATATATATATATATAAAATCATATATATAACATAAACTGGGAAAAGCAACACTTGGGTGCATTTGTTTCTTAATTCCATGCATACCCTGGCATTCGTTTTGTTAAAAAAGAAAAAAGTTCAATATTGTACATACAGATTTATTTGCAGTTATCAATTTGCAAAAGAAGACAATTTATAAAACAGAACCACAACATCATTCTTGCTCATTGGTAATATTTTGGCGCGATTATTTTATTTTATTGCATAAAAAACTGAATAAAGTTCAGTTAATAAATCTCATGTCTATTTTTTTGCTTTTCAAAATCCAATTTCTTAAAAAATGTATTATTTTTATTATTGTTATTATATAGCCTATGTATAGACTAACATATGGTATACTGTGTTACCATCCAATATTTGAAGGTCTTATTGATAATCGGTCACCAAAAACAACAAAAAGGGATCAACATAAAAACTCTTAGACAGCGCAAGGATCTTTAGAGTTCGATTTCATGGCTTCGCTCATACCATTCCTGAAAATGCTGAAAAGTCTTTCGATCTCATTATAAGTACATAATAGATACACTATTCTGTCCTCCCAAAGTTGGTAGGCTATCGATGTGTTCCCTTACACACTGTCAGTAGGCCTATTAGCCTAGGTTATTAACTGCGTATATTTTACTACCCCTGGTTTATAATACTAGCGACAGATTTTATTGTACTGAAAAATACTTTGCTAGAATGAGGTTGTCAGAAATTGTCAATAGCTCTCTAGTAAAACAATGAAGACATTATTTAGAAAACCCCCGGGCGGGAAATTACGGGAATAAAACCATCTTTACCACACGGGTCCTATTGAGATTAATGAAAAAATTATGCAAAGCATTTCAATTTAATCTTCTTCCGAGGGTGTTTTGCATGCACACATTTTCTCCGCTGAATTGTACCCGATAATTTATTATAGCCATCTCGAGACACAACGACTACGGGAATGATGTCCGTCACCTAATTGAATCCCGTGAAGTTTTTGTAAGGTAATAATCGTGTTAATTTTAATTTACCCTCTTTGGGACTGCAACTAAATTGTATTTAAACCAATCTACTGTGCTATTCGAGAAGGTTATGTCATGTTTGTATCAACATACAGAAATATATGTAACCTTGAGCACAATTAAATGTAATCAATCGAAATCAACCAATCAAGCTATTGAACGGGAATATTTAAACAAACTAAATTCACTATTGTGTTGCTGTAAGGTTTAGTGATATTTTCGGCCACCGTCATTGTAACGGATCATACATTTACCTCCAAATATAAGGATGGAATCGTGTACCTCTAATGACACCCTGCAAACCATTCATCTATGCATCACAGTTTGCCAACGTAAATACATCTGGATATTATTTTAAACTAAATAGTTTTGATCTTAAATATTTACAATAACATTTAACGACAAAACTGCTCAACCCAAAGCATGACAATTAGTAGAGTAAGGTCATGTACTTAGGATACAATCTTCAGGTAAATTGTAGATGAGATTGACCTCTGTGTGGTGTGCACTATTGAGATTGTGCCTCATCCACTGAATGAACACCTGTTCTACATTACTTACACTGCAAGGTGACAGGGAGTGGTGTGTGCTCTTCCCGGCACCTTGTGACAGACACGCTTGGATTATGTGCCGTCACTGGCCATGCGGCGTGCGCGTGTGCGCGGAGCCGCCGATTTGGCGTCTGAGCGTAACGTACTGCGCGCTCGATCAGAAACGCACTTACATATTCAGAGCGGCTCTGTGGCAACTTTGGAGGGCGTTTTCTCTCTCGTGTGAAAACGGTACCTGGCGCAAAGACCATTTTCCAGTTTGCCAAGTGGAAGCTATGGCAGTAGATAGAAAGTGGGACTGGCCGACCCAGTAACAAATTATAAAATAAATGACAGCAAAAGGCAAAAACTGGAAGGAAAAAGAATTCTCTGGCTTAATGCCAAAAAGCCATCTTATTGTTAGGCTGCTGGGCGCAGCAGTTGGTGTGATCTTTCTGTCTGGCATTTGCCTGATGCAGAGCAGCCTTCAGCGCATTTCACAGGCAAAAATTGATCATGAAATACCCAGTCTGACTTATTTAGTGCTTCTCATTGCTGCCGCCAACTCTTTTGTTAAAAATTCATCATCCACCCAGTCATCTTAAGGCTTGACAGTGAGATTTATGAAGGCAGATGTAATGAATAATTCACTAATTAGCCAACAACAATAATAATATTCACAATAATAAAGAAGAACGCACTAAGCAAATATATAGATGTAAATTCAACTCTTGGAAAGGAAGGCCTACTTTCAGCACAGGCATATGTTACCCGATATTAAAAATCACTTTGTTTTACATTAGAGACCAATCAGAAGTCAATCTTCTAGAACATACTTTTCTACAATCAGATGTCAGTTGTAGACAGGAAGATGGAGCAGGAAAAAAACCACTGAAAAACAACAAGTGTGGAAGTGGGCTTTATTGAGAGAGAGAGCACAGCGCCAGCCTCTTACCCTGCGGTGTGTGTGTGTGTGTGTGTGTGCCTGAAGCAGCCTGGCTGCTGGGCAGGTCCGCCTGGGGTGAGTGTGCCCAGTTTAAAGGAATTCATTTCCCTCTTCATCAAGAACACTGGCTCACAGTCCGCACACAAAGGCCCATGATTTAGTGAGGGGCCGAAACAAAATCTCAGATTGTTGGTTTTGGAAAATTCATTGAGGCTCTTTGGCAGGCGGAACTTTGACCTGTTGCCGCTCGCTGAAGCCCTGGGCCTTTTGGCGGCAGAGCGCAGCTGAATGGCGGAACAAGTGCGGCCTGTTCTGTTTGTTTACCCTTTTGCCGAGCGGCCCGGGCCCTGGCCATGGGAGACCGATCCCACAGCCACACCACCCCGCAAATTTTGGGGAGGGCAGGAGACAGGCGTCCACGCTGCTTGCGCTATCGACCCATACGCCCCCAACCCTACCACGGTCCTCTTCCCAGCAGCCTGGGCAATACCCCACCCCGCTGCACCACCCCAGTGGCTGCATGAGACAGAGAAGCCAGGCTGATTGGTTTCTAAATACAGGGGGTGTCATGGGGGGTGGGGGGGTATGGACGACTAAACCTCTAAATGTATTCTCCTCTCGTCTGTCATTCATTTTTACAACACAAGCTAAGACGCTATTATTTTCATCAGGTGAAAATGTATGTATTTTTTATGTACACAGAATTTTTTATTTTTTTTGAAAACGCACACAGTTTAAAAGTAGTGATTCATGCTGCCACGGTCACTTGTTTCGGATGGCTGCAGCCAACGTGACGACGTTTTGCGCCTGCTTCAGTAAGGGCATGTCGATCATACTGCCTCGGAAAGTAAAGGCACCCTGGGGGCGAAAAAAAAAAAGTGAGACAGATTTTGCGTGAATTAGCAAATTTGCGTCAATAAAAATATGTCAGGAAACAAAGGTCCTTTCGGTGAGGTTAAACAGAAAACAGAAATCCCAAAATAACATTCTGATCCGTGAGTGAAAAAATGGGAAGTTGATGATTTTAATGAGAAACTTTTCGTCAGCTGATGAATAAAATACTTCACTGAGCCAAATAATTTTGATCAATGAGCCAAGCCCATAATGCTTCTGAAGCCCCCAGTGGAGCTTCCGTACCATCTGCGGTAAAAATCGGGGAAATTAGCTTGAGAATTAAAACGAAATGCTTATGAGTCCTGATCCAGAACATCACAGTGTCTATTTTTCATGGCGTACGAATAACTTACTTGCAGTGTGAATGATACAAGCGTTAGAATTCAAATGGAACACAATGGGGGGAAAAAAAACAAAACAAAGAAGGATGGCTTCACTTCAACCTTTCCGTTAATGAAACAAGCGAGTGGCGGCTACTGTCTCTCCTTCAGGCTATTGTTAGTGTAAAAATTACTGGCAGCAAGGTATAAACAGATTGTGTATTACCACCGTACTATCTAAACAGCAATGGCCCACAGAGCAGAAAACACAAGATGCAATGATGCACTAAATTAGGAACAATAATATTGGACACTTAATTTTCTTTTCCCATCTTACCAAAAAAAAAAAAAAAAACCTCAAAGCTTTGGGCTGCTGTTTATTTGCAAGAGAATATTACGTTTTTGGTTATGCGTGAAAATGTGGCATTAAAATGACGGTGATGATCTCAGCGAGGTGTGATGAGAAGGGTTTTGAGGTACCTTTCCTAATTTCTGGTGCTCTTCAAAAGCAGCTATTAGGTCCTCAGCCCACTTGACTCGTTCAGCACTTGGAGAAAATTCTTCTTGAACAATCTGGACCTGGTTGGGATGGATGACTTGTTTACCTTAAGAAAAGAACAACATAAGGATGAAAGATGTCAGATGCGTTATTTCAATATCACCAAAATCACCATCTCTCCAATAAACAGAAAAGAATATGGTGACTAATCCACAGTACGGACCACATCTAATAAGTCTAATGTAATGTCTGCTTTTGCAGTAGTTTGTTAATTATGCTACACACACCTGTCTATTTCCTTGTGCAGACTGTACCTAAATGGTAGGTGTTCAGGCCAAAATTCCATTTTGAATGCTGCTGCCTGCCCCTCTATTGCACGCAGGGTCATGTGTTATTCAGACATTTGTTAGACTGTCTTTTCCAGTGTTAAATATGACGGTGTGTCATGTCCTGCCTGCCCCAGTGGCTGGTCACCTCTCCCCCAGCGTTGCAGAACTGCTTGCTCTCTGAGTCAGGATGAATCAACTGTGATGACGGACACCATGAATCATGGATTTCATCCCAGATTTTATCCCGGGCCTCAATAAACTATGAAACTGCACTATACGCTCAGTTACACTTCAATCTGCAGGACTGTCTGCGTTGCCTCCAAAGTCTGTTTTTCATTAGACTTGTCATGTGTGACCCCCCCCACCCCCTAGGTCTGCCCCATGCCTGTAACTCAGACACCAATGTCACGGTAAAACGTGGCAAAAATCAAACAGCTGAACTGCATGTATTAATGAAGAGCCGAAGATGAAGATTTACAAACTGTCATAATCTATGCCTGTGAAATCCTGGCCTGTTCAGGACACGTGCTGCACCCAAGTCTACTCTTTGTTCCACTGGGACATGCACGGTGGCTCCAAATGCTTCATTCTTAAGGGAGAGGAAACGTGAGCTTTAAATTTGTCTCTCTCGCAACCAGGTAGAACCCAGGGGAAAAAGGATTATGTACGTTTTACTATGCAGCTGATCACAAAACAAGTTAGTGTTTTTCAAAAAAAAAAAAAAGCCAGCCCGAAATGACAGATACCATTAAATGCAGATTAAACTAAGAAATAAAAATGAGCAAAAAAGAATTATCCATATGTATAGCAATCGAAAACTATTTTTGACACGCCTAAATTAAGCAAAAAGTTATTATGTAAATACATGTTAAGTTTAATTTTATTCATCTTTTTATGAACAACGTACTACGTGCTGGAAATAGTCACATTAATTGCTAAAAATGGATAATATTTTAATAAGACATTTTACCTTAGGTGGCCTTATCTTCCACACAAAATTCCATGTTTTAATTAATGAGTATAAGGTTGTTCTAACCATTATGTGTTTTCCATAGCAAAGGCTAAAACATTTCATCGACAATGTAAACCACAAGTGCTCTCTACTTGTATAAATGAATTCATGATATCGCTGTTCAGT
Organism: Pollimyrus isidori; assembly: GCA_019775955.2. Lineage (NCBI taxonomy): Eukaryota > Metazoa > Chordata > Actinopteri > Osteoglossiformes > Mormyridae > Pollimyrus > Pollimyrus isidori. Next base: position 43,536,170 of record JABFDZ020000001.1, read on the forward strand.
TTTAAGTTTATTTTCTCTGGAAATGCATAGTTATTCTTCATTCAATTTGTACGAAGTTGCTAACTGCATCCTTCCTTAACATTTTAAATATGGTGTACAGTCCTGCTATGTTACTGTACTGTGGCATGTCATTAATGATGCCACAATGCATTTACATTTACCATTTGATTTTCTGATCATATCATATGCCGGTAACAGCTGAATATAGCTTCATGCTGCTTATTATTATCAAATATACTTCACTGACTTGTCCCAAAAAATTCTGTCACATCTAGGTCGATTGTCGATGTAACTCTTGTGCTTGCTTCTGGGAAAAGAAGCTTAAAGTAATATCAGAATTAATCAGATTATCAGAATTATGTTTAGCAGAGTCTGAAGGTTACAAACTGTTCAGAAAGTACACGCTGGAGCTCGCAGGCTTATAGTGTCTCAGAAGAACAAATCCGTGTAGCTATAAGATCAGAACACGACACGTGAGACAAGTATGGGCTCCATCTACAACAAGTTAATCTCTACAATTCCTCTGCCAATTTTATTTCTTTATTTTCATCACCTCCTGGTTTGACTATTGTCGAATAAATATATAAAAAAACCTGCAGCTAAAAAGTTGTAATAAAACATACTTTAAAAGGTATGGACTAGTGTAAATGTAACACTTCAAAATTTGACGCTAAAATAATATCACAAAACTGAGTTTGGAAAAATGATTAATTAGATTAGAATTTAAAGGAGCAATATATAGTATATGATGCTGAGGAAGGAATTTAAATGAATGAAATAAATGATTGTTTGAAAACAACAGCTTGAGGTGCAATGTGGCGTAAGTTAAGTTTATTGCCTGATAGAGCGGCTGGCCACAAGGCTGGCCACAGAACTGGAAAGAATAGATTCCCAAAAGCTCACTGTGAGATTTCCTATGTTCCCCCTCCGGATAAAGCCTATTGGGTCAACAGCCTAAAGAGGAGGCCCCCCAGCCCTGTCTGTCACAGCCATTCCACAACAGCCACAAAAGTGGGGGGGCTTGTTTCCTCCCAGCAAAATGTACCCTCTTCCCATTGCTACCACCTGTGCGGGAGCTGTCCAAGCTGGGCTCGGGGAGTGACGGAGCTGGCGGGCTTGGTTCTTCAGTCCTACCTACTGAGCCGTCATTGGCTTTCCAGACTGCATCATTCAGTCTGCTTCCATTCTCCCAGCCAATCACAGCCTGCCATCTGGTGCGGGGTGTCTCATTGGAGCGTCTTCTATTTAGTTAAGTGCGGACTGTCAAATTACACGTAGAGCTCTTGGAACCAAAATACACGGCGGTGGCTCGTCCGTAATTATTATGGATGTTGATTTTCTGGTTTAAGTTTTCATAGTTAAGCATAACATTAAAAGGACACAAAATTAATGGAGGTAATGACTGCCTCCAAATTCTTGCTGCAAAAATAATTGCGGAATTCTGCTACTGTACATGGAATAAAGGGCTACATGGAGAAAATACACAATCTTTCAGATTAGACAGATTTTTCAATTTAAACTCGATACTTCGTAACCATGAAGTAGCTAAGGGGAATAAGACAACAAAAGCAATAATGATACCAATAATCGCTGAACGTCCCCATTTAAAAAAAAAAAATGCACATTTGTCTTTCAAACCAGAGGGTATTACTGCTCTAGCAGATTTTGGACAATGAAAATCACTAAGATTATACAACATGGTGGTGGCGTTAATCTCTTAATCCAAATCCTTTTGCATATTTTGTGCGCTACTTAATTAGAATTATAAATGACTACCGTGTCAGGTTAGATGCTATTTATGAGGTTAAAACTTTAACATTTAAGTACAACAACAACAAAAAAAGAAGAAGATTAAATATCACAGACTTCAGTTTTCACTGCAATTGTGTGTTGAGTGTGGATGCACTTTTACTCAAACCAAGAGACAGGTTTGGTATTAAGAATAATATGAAAGCATTTTTTAACCTGTCTTGCCGGTGTATGATCTGCTGATGCGTCCCCACATATTAAATGAAGTAGCAGTGCACTGACTCTATTGTCATCACTGTGGGGTAAGACTTGTTCCTGGGAAAAAAAAAAAAAGTTACCTTTAACTGCTGAAGGACAGAGCAAACATGTGACCAGTTTCTACTGTACCACTAGACTGACAGCACTGTGATTTCTCCCCTGTTCCCAGACACAGATGCTTCTTATACTGCAACCCGACAACAGAACATTGCTTGTGGCCGGAACTTAAGTGTCACAGACAAACATCCATAGCTAAATAAATAAATAAATGGATAAAAAAGACAAAGCCTGTGGGCGAATCAGCTTCCGCCAAATTCAGAGCTGACACTGCAATGGTTAAGAATCATTTCCACCATTTATAGTATGGCGTGGAAAAAAAAATGTAATTAAAATGAGCTCCGCCTGACACGAATGGCCTACTGCTGAACACAATCACACACGCTGGGCCCGATAAGCAAGTATCGACTCAGCTGATATAAAATATCTCGGTTTGCTCCCTGAAATCCATCTTAATTTCCAAATTCAGTGAACATTAGAAAAATGCTTTATAGCATAATGCAATGAATAAACTAAAGTGCACAAAATATACAGTATGAAATAAATACAAAAGCCTTCAAAAGGGCACAGCAGATAAAGTAAAAACAAATATCTACCAGATATTAAGTTCCTGGTAGAATACTTGACATTATAAAGGTATATTACGACGCTTGGAATTAACAACAATTACTCATCTCACTTGTAATATCTGGAATACTTATAACGAACCACGATTATTTCAAAAACAAGCAAGATTAAATTCAGAGAGTAATGCCAGAGCGTATGAGAAATTAACAGGGGTAATGTTATGTATTCTGTAAACAGCAATTAGGTATTCATTAACAGATCTCCACAGAACAGGATTTCTGGCTTCTCGTCACCCGTTCCCCACTCGCTGGGGCTCCACTCGCGTTGCCTGGCTACAACCGGATACCAGTTATCACAGGGACGATGCCTCCGTGTCTGTACAGCAGGCCTCGTCTCATTAAACCCATGTTTTAAATTAATTTCCTCTACACATGAGCTGTGTCCAAAATGGCCAATAATAATGGATTTCACTGGGCCTTCAAAAACTGGCAAATTAAAGATCAAATGAAAATATGGTGCATGCAAATTATAAATACGATGGTTATTAAGTCACGAACTGGACGTATATCGTTATTTATGCCGTGGCAATTTAACCTGTTTCCTGAATTTGGAATTAACGGTTATGTCACAGCCAGGGAGAAGAGGGTATCGGCAGCTAAACCGTAAAAAGGTGGGTTACTGGTTAACACTAAAAAAATAAATAAATGCAGCAGCATTTTAATAAGCAATCAGTGTAGTGAAACCACAGGTAGCAGCGTGAAGCTGTCACGGTGAGTTTGAGCATGCGTGATGGATAGCAGGGAGTGGACGAGGTGTGATAGGAAGATGGCAGCGCTGGGCAGGACGGGGCAGAGAGACGTACCGGTGAAGCCCATAAGTGCGCCCTCTCTCGCCTGCGCACGGAGGCCCTCCTCATCCTGGTAGTCAATGTAAACAAGGTCAATAGCCTGCAAGCCAAACGCTTTCGTCGTCACCACGACTTTCTGCCGCGCGTACAGGAGCTCTGCAGCGTTCTTCGACCTCGTAGCGCCTGAAATACACAAGAATGTACGCCGGCGAAAACGACCAAAACGCATAAGCAAAAAATCGAACAGAATCATAACAGAACCCATGCTACAAATTCTGTGGCGTGATTCTTGGCGATGCAACACTCATAAATAAAAATAAATGTACAAGTAAGAGTTAAATATTTTTTAGATGCAGCTATATTGATGGTACAAGGTAGTAAATGTAATGAAAAATATATATTTTTTTAAGCATAAAAACAGTTGGAGAAGCAATATTTACATTTTGAATTGAATGAAGATTATACATATATTGCAATCTTATTATATATATTAGAAAAAATATATAGCTATATCTAAAATGTTGTATAAATATATACCAATATTATTATATTTGCATTGTATGGGCTTACATGTGCATATATACATTTATTTTTAAATAAATGATAAATATACCAAAACCTATAACAATACTTCAGGAACAGAGGGATCAAGAACCTATGCTGGCACAGAAGTCATCGGAACCGAAGACCACGCCGTCGTGGTGCAGGCCGACCTCGGGGCCGAGGCGGAGGAATTCCTCGCAAACAGCCTGTGAGAAAGAGTGGAGGAAAAACAAAGGAGTGGATGGGTGTGCAGCCAGAGGAAGCTCGTACGCTGGCATCCTGACAACTCTCCCGATTCGAGCGTCTCGCGTAACCGGCACCATTCCCACACTGGCAGCCCCCTCTCCGGCGCGCCGCGGCTCAACTCCCGAAGAATACGCTTCTGGGATTAAATCGGACCAGCAGAAACGAGACTCCACTTTGTGGTAAAGAAAAAACGGCCAGCTGTCAGCTAAAGTCAACTGATATCTCTGTCATATCCTTCGCTGCAGAATTTTTTCTCCTTCCCTCCAGTTGAAATCAAGTGAACCTGCTGAAGTATGTCCATTACACTGACTACTGCAAAAGAAGCCTCTTGGGGGGGGTGGTGGGGGGGGCTGGAATCTGATACGCAATTGTGTCAGCAATGGAGCAGTTGGAATTTGTCTGATGCTTTTGTTGGGTTCCAAATTAATTTCACTTCTTGCTGTGACACAGCGATATTTCGCTGTCATGGCTCTGGGATTCAGCCTGGCTAAAGCACAAGCAGAAGCACCCAGAACAACCAAACAAAGCCAGGAAGAAAAAAATAAAAAAAAAAAAATCAAAAGAGAGAGGACTGCATGTTTCCTCACAAAGACCCCAAAGGTGCCCTTTCCCCTGCTTTTGTGAAGGTCACAGAGGGGAGGAAAAAAAGCCTTCTGAATGATCAAGTTTCTTTACATATGGCAGAGTAAGACGGTGATTCCCTTTCTAAGACTGCCAATTACTTCATGTAAAACTGATTCAGTAAGTTATAGAAAGTTAGATAAAGGAGCATGCTGGCCTGGTATGCCTTATTCACATTGTCTGGAAAACAGGAAATAAAAACAAAACAAAAGATTCTTCAGAAGCTATCACTACGTGAATATCTTTGAAGTAATAACGTGTTTTTGCGAAAGATATTTCCCCTCGTTCAGAGGTGAGATGTCTACAGAATGCTTGGGGTTAATGGATGCTGTTAACTGACCTTAAAATTGAGCAGGCCGACTGCACTCTCCACAAATGTCACCAGGCGAATGGGCTCGGTCAGAGTTCTCCCTTTCATATGGTGTTGAAATCTGTCCACGAACTGAAACCAAACACACACACACACACAGACACACAAAACTGCTCATATCCCAATATCATTAAAAAAAAAACCCTCAGAGTAAAACGGTAAAGCAAGAGCACAAGAGTTATATCCACGTTGCATGATGCTGTAGCAAATTACAGGTAGAAATAAAAAAAAATGAATTAAAATCCAAATCACAGGTCAGAAAAAACGGTTCTTAACCTGCAACTTATAACATTATTTTATAAACAAACATAGGATAAAACATTTAAAAAGTTTTGTGCACATTTTCACAGAATGTTCTTAAATGGCTCAAAACATACACATGCAGGGAAACTACAAGACAGTCATGCGTAAGATGGTAGCTCTAGATAAACATTTACTTCACTGCATCTCCAATTTTTCCCCAGAAGCCCTTCAAGAAAATAATACATGCTCAAGTTTGTACTAAAAGACAAAGGCGTCTACAAAAGTGAAATCTCTCCCCGTTTGCCTTATTTTTAACTAGTTCTTAGTCAGTCCCGAATCCCCTAAACAGAGTGACTTAGGTGACAACCTGAGTTTGATATCACTCTTAATGATTCACACTAATGTTTTAGGTTTCATTTAAAAAGGCATTAAAATGAAGCAGAGTTCTTTGAAGACCAAAGCATTCCAATTTTTTCCAACAGACCAGTTCACAGCGAGCTCTGGGCTGCCAGTAGGGTAGCCCAAATTCCAAAATCTATCATCTGGAAAGACACAAAAGCTCCCTCAGTTAGACTGTTCCTTTCAAAGCAAGTTTAAAAAAAAGGAAGAGGAGAAATCCCTAAAGTGGAAATCTGTTATTCCTTTTGCTGTCTGTCTTCCATCCGTTTCTACACGGATGGAAACGGGATGAAAATATCCTCAGGTAAGTAAAATTTTTTCCTATTCACTTTGCAAAATAATGGCAAAAATATTGTCACCACACATTTGTTTTTAACTCACATATTCCTTCATTGAATCATTTTTAAGGGGAATTTTAATCATCTCCCCATTCAATCTCAGTTGGATAAATCATATCTGAGAGATTTGCATAAATATAAACCATCAAAGACTTTCATCTTCAAAGGGGTTTTCAAGACCCAATGAGCTTTGTACTGTAATCAGAGGTCACAACCCCCGCAGGAGTAATGCTGCTATGGCAACATAAAAACTAACTCTGAGGGCTTAGCATAATATTGTCCCTCACAGAAAGAAAATTGTGTTCCCAAACAGGGACACTTGTTTGGCGCCAGCTCAATTTCCTGATATTTTTGGGAATTATTTTTAAAACAAAAAAAAAATTTTTTAAATAAAAATAAAACAACTCTTTTTTTCCCTCCAATGCACTAACTGTCTGAATCGCTACTACACAAGGCGGCAGTCTCTGGCCGAAATGAATTGTCGTAAGGTGAAATTATATACAAGGCCTTAACAGCACTACGATGGAGGGGATATTAGGGTATCTCTGAGTGATAATAAATTACAGGTACATCCTTACAGGTCGTGTCACGCAGATAACTCTTCGTGTAAATATTTATTCCCTCTGGTGTGACTGAAGAGCCAGTCAAGTGTTCAGGTTTTTTTGTGCAAAGACAGCCTTGAAGTTGTTCAAGGACCATTACTTTCAGGGTCTCTATTGTGGCATTATTAGATGGTGTTCTGGTTCCAAGAGCCACAGTCATTCTAGCTGTCAATTAGCCCGTGTGCTCAGGCCCCTTCCACACTTATCCAGCATTAAGTACCCCCCCCCCCCCCATTTAAGGCTAGATCCACCATTTTCGGCGTTAAAGTGCAGACCCTGGGATAGAACATTTTTCGCTAAACCCATCGAAAGATGTGAGTGAGGGGAGAACTGCAAAGGCGGAAAGCAGGCAAGTTTCAATTAATTTCCTTCATAA
>JABFDZ020000001.1:43569843-43580457 GCA_019775955.2 Pollimyrus isidori
CTATTGGGTCGCGGGGGGTCCGGAGCCTATCCCGGAAGCAACGGGCACGAGGCAGGGAACAACCCTGGATGGGGGGCATACATACACATATATATATAAATAAAATACACATTTATTATTTCAATTTCATCAGGGAGTGCAATGCGTTTGTAATTTTAAGTGTCACGAGTAATGGGACAGGAACATTTCCCAGAATGCACTGAGTCCCAGGTGATCTCATTACAGGTTGCCACACTCGGACACAGACACGCTCCAAGCGCCTCAAAGAACTGCCCGGCAAAGCCCAGACAATCGGACTTGGGGAGTGCAGACCGCCGAGCGCTCAGTTCTCACGATTAGCGATGCGAGCGTCGCTAAGGGGCATGCCCCCCGTACAGAGACAATCGCCATGGCCCGACTATCAAGCCAAAGCTGCACAAACACAAACAGACAACCGCTTCACCAAAGGGGCAAGCAGAAAAGATGTCCCCCAGACATTCGGCCGTCACCGGGCAGGTCATTTCTGTCGGAGACCCCACAAAACGCAGACTATTATTGGTGTCAAAGCCTAGAGCGGCCGGAACCATGGGGATGAGTGAGCGGACCCTAGCCTTGCTGGCGGGAAGGGCCCCATTTCCGGAGGTTGGCATGTTGCCCCGGCACCAAGGCCCGCATGGGCAGGCAGAGGGGTCCGAACAGAGCCAGCATCCCAGCGTGCAGGAAGGGGACTGCACTAGGTTTTCCCAATACCATGTTACGTAAAAACACAGCGTGCAGGCATAGGACCCCAGGACGGACTCCAAATACAGAGCATCTCCCCCCTTTAATGTACATGCATTAAGCGTCAGCATTTCGCAAAGCCGCCCTCCATGAAAAGCAACAAATGAAATGCTCAAGATAGAAAACAGCAAAACATGCAAAAGAAAAGCCTTTAACCCTTTTCAGCTCTCTATTTCACATTTACGTTTACAATTACTTGTATTTAGCAGACTTCTGTCCAAAGAGATGAACAAGTGAGGTCAACAGCGTGCTGTAAACATAAGCACAGTGGAGGAGCTCACTAGGTTAGGGGCAGCTAGGCTGAGCATCTAGCGAATGCCCAGGTAGAAGCAGAATTTAAGCTGGAGCTACACAACAGAGCCTAATAAGACTAAAGATTTTAACAAGATGAGAATTGTTTCCTCAAGTTAAATATTAACCAGCCATTTCATATGTTTGAACGGGCGCCCAATTGTGAACCTGATCATATGACCGAACGATGATGAAAGGATTAATTATACGAATAAGTGTGTTTACTATGCCAAGCGTGGCGGCCAGAGGTACTGACCCTGCCCACAACACATGGGGAGTTATGAACAATAAACACCTTTGGAGGCTCACTGCTTTTGCCAGACTGTTCTAAGCGACAGACAATTATGAGTCTGTTAATTATGTGGATATCTTTGAACTATCATTGTCGGTGAGCTACAAAAACAGTGCAGAATCATGGACGGTGTATGCGTGAGAGGTGATGGAGTATATAGCACTCATACTGACTGTTACTAACCCCCCCCACCCCCACAAATGCATAGCCCTGGGGTGCGGCCAGCGGCTTTTGTAATTCCCTTCCAGACCCCCCCTGTCCCTCTCAAAGCCCACGAATCCCTAAACTCTGCAGCTCAGGTTCTTTAATTAATACTGACTTAGACCCAACGGCTTCCGACACATCAGGGAGTTTTCCGAGGCCGTACCCACGATGCCCCCGCCAAGACCGCCATGGCAAGGCTGGGAGTCGCTGGCCTGTCCCCTAAGGCTCAGGCGAGATTCTGGGGACAATAATTAAAAAGTGAACCTTCTTCTGCTCAAACACATACTTGATTAACAGCATTCACCAAGATCGTTGAAAATATCAAATTATTTTTACATCACTATGTCTAGAGTGCCACACATCCTTCACGGTTTCATCCACTATCAGATGTAACATATTTAGCTACTTGTTTTCAGATAGTCTCGGATGGGTCATTATGTTTGCAGGCCCACCACCGAGGTTAGTGGTCATACATTTAAAGTTAAACGATATACAAGAAGCATCCAAGTACTGCTTGCATCCGCAGTTCTTAGACACAAAAAATTAGTGCAGTAAGTAATTGCTTCAATGTGTCGTTCATCCATGTTTGTGCCAGGAACAACCCAAAATTTATGACAATCTGTTACAAATATCGCAGTAACGGGGGCTCAGCTACGGAAAAAAAAACAAAAATAGCTATATCTTGCTTTTGTAATACAGGAAGCCTGGTTTAGGTCACTGTTTTATAAGGACACAGTGTGGATAAAATACTAGGATGAAATATTGACTGTTTCAGTCAGTTCCATAAACTGCCATGGCGTCTGAAAGAGTATTCCTGGGGAGGGATGCTGGGGAGGTTTAATTAGAGTTCTGTCGAATAAACAAAATAATGAGGACGCCATACTTGTCTTACCATATTGCCTTTGGAATATATTAAAATTTCACATGCAAAACAAACCTGAAATGAAACATGGTCTGTGAGGAAAGAAAAACCAGGAAAGATCAAAAACCACAGTTTGGGGAGGGGGGGTGCATTTGTTTTTTTTGCCTCTGGCTAATGGATTTAGTAAATTACCAGGTGGATGCAAATCTCAGCACAATCACCCAAAGGCCTGCAACTTCACAGCATCTTATAAATTTGACATTAAAACCTGTAGGCCTGCATCTGTGAGGGACGGCGGGGGTTTTTAAAGAGCCCCCCAAGCACACTCTCCCAGAGGCCTAGCAAAGCACCAATCTGGCCTCTTCTTATGTCCAGCAAATTAAGAATAAATAAAGAGGTAAGCCTTCGACAACGGCCGGCGTCTCTCTCCAAAATGCGTGTTGCGTTCGGCGCCTTTCAGGGCAAGGGGGAGAAGATGCCGACAGCGGTCCGGGCTCCCGTCCACTGCCGTTGTAGACGGCGGAGTCACACAGGAAGTGCAATGCATCGTGGGTAATTTAGGCACAAGAGGAATACAAATATACATCTGCTTCTCAGAATTACCACAGAAAATGAACCACACCAGGAAAAACAGACCATAATAAAAACGCAGGGCACTGTTGTCATGACGATGATGCCCGGCATGTCAGCTTGGACAGAAGAGGAACAAAAAGGGAAAAACTACTCCCACCATGCCGATGGAGAATGGAAACGACCCTTCCCAGTTGATACTGGCACAGTTGGTGTTTTTCTACGGCAGGTAAAATCTGTTTTGGAAAGGGGCTATTTTACGGTGGAGTTCAGAGAAGGCTATAATGGGTCATGAAGAGGACCGATTAAGCAAAGGAAGTTGTTAAAAACAGTCCATCTGCATAGTGACAGACTTCATCCTGTGCAGAGCTTGATCAGAGCCAGTCATGGGCGCAGCCGAGAGTCCAGAATACTGAGCTTAAGCACTAAAACCTCCGTTTCCCATGCCAATGAGCGTCAAACCCTAACCGCCACGAAAGACGCATTTCCACGTATGCAACCCTTTTGTCTGCACTAATGGGCGCAGATAACTCGACACCAGAAATCCATAATGTCCATAACACAGTGGCTGTTCCGATAGGAAACCGTAAACCTGAGAAGTTGCCAAACACAGTATGCATTTTATAAAATGTTGGATAAACAGACCACCCACACACACACACACACACACACACACACAATTTCATATTCAACTTCTAAAACAGTACCATTTTTCAGCTAACCATTTTTTTATGCTAATACACTCCAAAGACTGTCCACATCAGTATACATATAACATAAACTGCAAAGACACCCATGACTCATACGCCATTCTTCCAGTTTCACTGCTGAAAGATTAACTTGTAGTAAAATTTGAAAGAGCATATTTATATTAACTACAGGAGCATATTTCCGCAAAAGGAAATCAGTGAGCTGCTGCTCTTTTCAAAGCCCAGTACTTCTTCGGCGCTGAAGTGTAATAAACTGCAGCTGCAGTAGCTTACAGCCGTAAACGTGCAGCAAAAGAGTGGTTTCAATTTGTAGGGGAAAGATGTTGCAAATATCTAAGAATTCATTACTTCCTCAAATACAGTGCAGTAAATAAGTAAAGAATGGCCCTGAACCCAATTTAAATGTGCTGTTGTTCACCTCTAACTCCCAGTAGAGACGCCCAACATGAAGGAAGATCAGCACATATCTCATTAGCCATTTACAGGATCACCCCACAAGATAGTATTCATGTGCTCTTTTGCTTCATGTCAAGTTATTATGCATCTTCTGATGACAGTGTGGTGGTAGAAGCCCTGCTCCTGTAAGATTTTGGGTTGTTGGGCATTAGAGAGTGACAATGCATGCAGTACTGGGACACATCCAGTAACTGTGAAAACAACACTGCATTCTATACAAGGCATCAAATCACACAAACCGTTTCATTAACATAATAGTGAAGGCTTCAGTTACATCTGTGAAATGCAGCATATTATACGGGTATCTTTTAATGTGCAGAACACATTTCCCAGGGATCCAGTATTGAAATGCTCACCTCAGTCTGAAGATTGACTGAACTGTGGCCAGAAGCAAAAGCTATGAAAAAAACAAACAATCTAAATCACAAATTTCAGCTGCACTGGAAAAAGGCCGACAAATTATTTTTCATATCTTATTAAGAAACCAGACTGGCGCAAAACATAAAATGTTTTGGGTTTCTATAATCTTCAAAAATCTTGGTTAAAGAACACTAACCACCAAATGCAGGACAAAGAGTGACTACTAACAATAATACTATGATAAATGTATTCAATCATTAGTAATAACTCAACTAACATGTTTACACAATAAATAGTCTGGACGTTAACTGTCAAACCTGTCATTGAGAAAATAAATCACTACATTCGGGGAATGAATGACAGAGTCAGCATGATGATATACTCCTGTACGTGGATCACGATCCTACTCTGCAGTGAGAACATACAGCTACAAACTGTCAAATTAATAATAAACCAAGCACCACTTCTACGGGCTTTCAGATACAACTTAACACCAATGCATGGATCTCTCACTGTATTATTTTCATGTTTGATTACTAGGAAATAGACCCCCTTATGTCCTCGCAATTTATGGGCAATAATCACTGAGTGATGAATCTCTTCAATTTTGCCAGTGAGTAGGATGGCAAACGTGACCATTTTTGTGATTGGATATATATATATATATATTTTTTTTTTTTTCCCTGAAAAAGCTGAGCACTAAGTGCTTTCTAATTAACGGGGAGGTAATTCGCTGTCATTCCAAACTGTCCTCCACCTAATAGCAGCCACCAAAAACATTTCAAAATAACACGTTATAAAGAGATACCGAGTACACAATACCCAAATCAAAGAAAAGTCATTTGTTCAGTGTGTTGTCAAAATAAGAGACTGGAAAAAACATTAAACTAAACGGCGCCTGTGTCAGAGTAGACTTGGTACTGTAATACTAACACCAGAGGTTAGCTCTGTGTAACAAGAACGTATTCTGACAATCTCCGTATCCTGTTTTTTCCAATTATCGCCTTTTAAAGGCCAGCTGGGTGCATTCCAGACCATCGGGGGGGCAGCGCCATTTTCACTGCGCTAAGACAAAGTCATGCTCAAGTACTTTCATGCTAAAGTTCATTATAAGTAAGAGGGATTTATCGTTGTTTTCATTATTTTGGTAACAGGTCGTCTCATTTCTCGTCAGGAATAGGCTATTGATCCAATCATGCCTGCCACTCAACTATGACCCTTCCAGAAAACACTCAGACAAAAGGCATTCATTCCTTGCTACTCATAGAGCATTTGTATTTTTTTAAAACAGTGTTCTATTGGTTTTCCATTATGAGAAAGATCTCTTACCATATCTGTAACTGCCAGTAAAGAAGCACTTCAGTATTAATCAGGGAGACATGGATCATGTTCTTTGAGAATTTGTTCTTTGTAAACTGTACACTTCCCACAGGTTCATATATATATAAATCCTTAATATCAGGGCCCCTTGTTGGCATTTGTTGTTGTTTTCTGGTTTTTTTTATTACTGACTACGGTTGTAGGCTACTAAGACTTCAAAGTTTTCGGATTCCCGGATTTTTAATTTTTTCCCCCTCCATCTTCGGTCTTCTGGAGAAAACCTGCCGTTTAATTTCGACATATTCTCCCTGTGTGCTGCGTGAAGCAGCATTTGCAGCGAAATCATTTTCGTGTTCAGGTGGACCCCGCTGAGGAGAGCTTCCGCAGGAGAGCGGTAAAAGACCAGCGGCCCTCTGCATATGGTCTGATTGGCCTGGCGGGGATTGTTTTTTTTGGGGGGAGCGGAACTGCGTCACACATGAGCCTGTACTAAGCAAGATGGGTGGGGGGGCAGCATAATGGCAAAGTGATTGAGACATGAATACTCAAGAGAGACAAAACACCGTATGGGGGGGGGGAACTGCACAAACCAAATAGTCGAACATACAAGCTCACTTGCAGTTTAAAAAGGGGTTGGTTCATATTAGCAGGAGGCTCAGAATGTAGGGGTAGGGAATGAAAAAGGAGGAGAGATGTCATGTCCTGTATTTATTTTCACACTGTAGTGCCCCTGACCCATCCAGACGTACTCGTAGATAGAAGGTGTGACGATCAGCGAGACGAGCTCCAGGGACTGGTACCCTACACCTACCGCATCACCAGAATTCAATGTGGTGTGTCTAATGTGCCTATTTAGCATTTGGAGTGCAATAGTGCGTGCACGACTGCCCCCCCCCCCTTCCAGGAGAGCATGGCTATCACCTATCCCAACAGCTGTGACCTTATAGAACAAACAAAGGCCTTCAGGAAGCAGCGCTTCACTGCACAGAGGCCCGAGAGGCAGACCAAGCTGTCTTTATCTGCATTAAAGTGGACTGACTTCTGCCTGGACGCCATCATGGCAGCACGCAGGACTGGTACCAGTACCAAGACAAGGAGTGTAAAATCAAAATAAATAAGAGCATGTGGAGTTACAATTCACAATATACGCCTTAGAATTATAATAAAAAGGAAGTAGCGACACATATGTTAAAATTATTCTAAACACTCATTTACATTTTCAATCAAAATAGGGGAAAATGCTTTTGCCTCAATATTTTCTCCAAAGCGCTTCATACTCTGTCGTGCTGACCGAGGGCCGACGAGGCTGACCGAGCCCATGCCAACTGGAAGGACCTGGCTACGCAGGTTCCTGCCAGCTCTGAACCACAGTCTGCAACCCACAGGCTTTCAGAACCCTGGTGCCAGTCCCAGACCATCACATTCAAACGACCCGGTCAGCTTTCTGGACGCTACCGCAGAGGAGGCCCCTCTATTCCGACTGAACGCAAACCCACTCGGATGTGACGTGCTGGAGATAAAGCCTGGCAGAGCTCTCCCCAACACCACCATCGAAACAAACAAATTCAATGCACTTGATAAAAGATAAAAAGGTAAACGTGTTAGCAGACATTTTCGGTTCGGCAAGTTGAGGTCTGCCACCTTTTGATACCATGTAAGCAATGAGGGCTTATGCCTGTTCCACACGACAGCTGTAGAAGGCACCTTGGTAGTCTAAGCTGCAGTTAAGTGTTACTATATTATTCGCTAGGGAAAACGAACATTGACACAGAGACATCATGTCTCTTATAGACAACCAAAGATTCACATTTTTCTAGATGTTCATTTAAAAAGAACAGAAAAAAAATAAGCATCTGGGACTGTTTTTGATAAATGCTGCTCTGTTACAAACACTTGTAAATGTGATAAAATAATTTGCTTTGTGGTCTCAGAGAACCTAAATCAGAGTATAATGAGTTGTTTGCTAGTGCAACAGCCAATAGGTGCTAATTAGATTTGAAATAATTCTCTTAAACAGGCTGTTTCATCTAAAGCTTATTTTCCCAGATGGGTAAATGTGTTCCCTGTATTAATTAAATATGACACTTTGGAAGGCTGGAAAGCCATACTTAAAACAATTGGCTCTTAAATATTACAGTGTAAATAATAACTTGATATGAAAATCATGAATATTACAGAGAGACCTGGAGCCATCTGGATTCGAAATTAAAACTATTATAGTTACGGTACTATGACAGACTAGAAAAAGTTTTATTTTGTGTGTAAAACACTGATTTTCCTTCTCACTTACCAGCTGACAGGATGTCCAGGATGAATCACAAATAGATATTTAATGTAGTTTGCTTTCTTTATTGCACTCTACAATAGCGGGCAGATTTAATCATTTCTAGAAACAAAATACCGAAACGAGCGATTCTGGTAAACTCTGGCACATTATAGTAAATAGCTGTTCTGGAAGACGCCAAGACGGCATTTCCTTTACGGTTTGCCCTGGCATTTTCATTCAGATTTTTCCCTTTTGATATCAATATCACGGTCAGAGAAATTTCACTTTCATAATCATTGCGCACCACTTCAGGATTAAAAGTGACCTGTCAGGTAACGGTACACCAGGGCCAGAATGCCCACGAGTGGACCAAAGATGCAACTTCCCAAAGAGAAGAGTAGGAGAGGATGTTTGTGACAGAAATAGACAGCGCCTCTCCCTGTGATGAGGATCACGCGGCTTTTCTATTTGCCCTGCAGCGCGCGGTAACGACAGCACGCCTAATGAGTGTGAGGCTTGACCAGTTGGTGGGATTCGCAAAAAAACGCGGCATTAGGCTTACATTTGCATTAGCCTTCAAAATGGGAAAGAAATGTGAAGGCCGTTTTCAATGCGCATTAAAATGATGGGGCAGATTTGTAAAGCACGGTAGTCACTCAATGGGTCAATTCTATGTAGCTAAAGTCATTGTTACATGTAACAATATGGGCTGTCCCGGGGGAGAAAAAATGTGAATTATTAAATATGCAAACCATGAGACACACTCTTCTTACATGTAACACTATATATTTCATAATTTATCATATATAAAAACTATTATTATTCATAGCAGCAGTAGTAGTTATAAAATGCTTGCAACAAATTGCATCCTTGATTAATCGCGTTAAAAAGATATATATTCAAAATCACAATTACTTTGGCTCACTCAATATTCCACCTTAGCTAAAATCAGTGTGAAGAGAAGCTGAAATGTGCAGAGTTTTACCATAAACACATAGCACAACAACATATAATTCCAATAGTTTATCCAGTAGAGGGTCATGAAATGGTAATATAATGCATAATTATATACTACATATGCATCCATACGTTTGTATTACCGTCAATCAGCAAAACTGTCAAACCTAGCATTTAATCTCCTAAATAAGACATATCCTTCTTATGCATTTTTATAAATGTACTAAGGAGATTAGCAAGACAACATGTTGCCGAGTAACGTAAACAGCATACGGCAGTGGCCCTCCCTGACACCGGGCGTTCAGGTTCACAAGAAGGCCAGACAGCGAGCCGTACAGCCCCTTACCATCACCCCGCTGCACGTACAGTATGAGCTCTCAGCTCATTGACAACATGGGGCCCCTGCAGGTGCAAATGACGTACACACAGATGCCGTCGCTAATAGGCCTAGCGCATGGTGTTGTAAAAACAAGACCACAGAGATCTTCATTAAGACCCTCTTCTTTTGTTGATTAAACAAAATGGCAGCCTACTATAATGGCAAGTGGGGGTGGTAGGTGTCAGAGGGCAAAAAAAAAAAATCATTCAGTGTTTTCACATCACTCTTTTGGTTAAAGCTTAACAAACTTCACCCAGACGAGGTGATGATTCACCCATTACAGCCCCAGGTCAAGTCACTATTAGGAATGAGATTAACAAAATGGAATTCCCAAGCAATCACTCATTTAGTCACAGTAAAGAGAAGACCCCCTTAAGAAGAGGAGGGCTTTGCATAGCTGCAAGCTTTCATTAAGGCCCGACTAAAACCACATCCGATGAGTAAGAGCAGCCGCCCCCCTCATTTACCGAAACGTCTGATCCATGGTGTTCCTGTAAAGTGACGCGTTTACAATACCGCAGTACCTGGAACACGAGAAACACTCCACATCTTCATCTGTCTGCTGTATGCAAAACAACAAGGAAATGGCTTAAAATACAGTATAACTATAGGACAAAAACCAGCAAATCCGCAAATAAATTTTACGTTTCATTTATCAATAAAATGTGAATATTAAACAGTAAAACCAGAAAAAAAAACATACATGATATATACACACACATACATCTTTGCTGCATTTAGCACGTTAAAAAACGATTCCAATTTTCTGCCAAAACTGATTTAGCTAAAAGCAAGGTATAGGAAACAAGATAAGCACTTGAGCAAAGGCTGTAAAAAAGCCTTCTGGGAACTTGAAAGCCTCACAACAAAAAGTTTTTCTCCCCCCTCCTTGCCATCTGGAAGTACTAAACAAACGAAACCTACTAAACAAACAAAGCTTTGAAAAGGATGCAGTGGAAGGAATCGCAACGCTAAAAAGCACAAACAATGGAAATATAAATACGCATCATCGGAACGCTTCGATTGGGCGGCAAAAGGCCGACACTGAAGGCAGAATGAAAGTGATTTTGGTGAAAGGGCAACTACCAAGGCATTGCGAGACCTGGGAGCTTGTGGTGGCAGTAGGGCCTGTCTCTAATGAAGAGCAGTAATACAGGGGCCCACGTGGGTGTGGGGTTGGAGGAAAAG
>JABFDZ020000001.1:43580557-43595791 GCA_019775955.2 Pollimyrus isidori
CCCCCCCCCCCCCCCCCCCCCCCCCCCCCCCCCCCCCCCCCCCCCCCCCCCCCCCCCCCCCCCCCCCCCCACAGCTTACAATCTTTACGCCCAGGAATGTGAAGATGAAGAGGGAGCCATCAAACACTTCATTAAAGGAACAGAGTAAACAGCTCAGCCAGCCAGCTGGGCTAGCAGAGTAAATGGAAGGACATATCTGACACGCAACCTTGTTGCTCCCGGACGTGTTTGTGACATCTCGCACGAGGTGATGATATAATGAACAGCGGAGTGGGATTCGTCAAGGTGATGAAGGAGTGTGGCGGAGGCGGGGGTTACACTTTGTGATTGAATAATTCTGACCTTAATCATGAGACAGTTATAGCGCACGGTTGCTTTGTCTGAATTGTGTATCTGCAGGAAGACTTACATCACAGTAACAAATGAATAAATCCTAAAATTTCTACAGGTTTAACGGAACTGAAATGATAGGAACATTTAAGGCAAAACATTCACAAAACAATGCACCGACTTTTTCATTCAGGAGTTTACAGGCCTATGTGAATACAGTTTTATTTGACTGGCTACAATAAACAAAAATCTGGGCTTCAAAATTCAAGAGCTGTTTACGAATCATCAGCATCTGCCAGTGCCAGAAGTCACAATGTTGTGAGGGTTTTAAAATTTATGACACACAAAGATGTCTGGAAAGTAACCGTTCATTTTTAACGTTAAATAGCTAGCTGACATCAACCAATTATGATTGGAAGCAAAAGCCTGCAAGCAAATAATCTTGCTTAAGTGATTTTTCAACCATATGCAAACAAGTTTCATGTGATTTAATCATTATTTGCGTAAAACAACTCAAATTTCAATTAGCCAAAAGGCGAACCACTTTTCTCACTTGTAAATCTTCCTAGTTTAGTATTGGTTGCTCAGATGAAACAAACTTATTTCTTGATCGTATCATGTTAAAATCAGATCTCAAAGCAGAGCAGTTACATTGCTCACCAAACGAGATTATGACCCTGAGCCAGAGTACTCTGGACATTTCACCATACTACTATAGTACAGTAGTATGGATTTTGCAAATTGTGTAAAAGTCTGTAAACCCAGATCTAAACAGACATAACAGTTTATCAAGTTTATTTAAAATATCATAATATGAAATCAAGTTAAAGCATTATACTAACATTGAGCACTAAAGCATAAAGTACTATTAAAACTACAAAAATTGCTTATGCTGCAAATAGTATCCTGTCATAAACAGCTCTTAAAGTTGGAAATAAAAATACATTTTGGTACGTGCAAACGCTCAAGGAACCATCAATAAAACTGCTAATAATTTAAGTTCTCAGAGATTTCAGCTGGTAACAAGATACCCCATGGCCACACTTTTACAAGTGCCATCGTGGAAAGATCATTGCTGATATATTCAGAGCAATGCTAACATTTTCATTTCCTCTCTGACAGAAACGTATGGCATTTTTAAAAATAATTCCACGCAGCAGGAGAAAACGTAAACCAATACATAAATGGAAATGCCATTTTATGTGGGATGCCCCTAACCACGTAGTATCGGAATAGATCAGGCGGTGCCCAGAGAGTTCACTGACGATAGGCAGCGCCATCTATTGGTCATTTGCTGACATATCTATCTTATTTCCAAAGCTAATGAGCGCGCCGGAAGAGACCCGGCTTCCCTGATACCTCGCAGGCAGGAACACGCGCATAGAAACCCGGCACACTGAACCTTAGGGGCATCGCTGCGCATCTACACCCCCGTACCGGGGGGAAATCATCCAGCATTTATTGCGAGAACTGTTATTGCTTATGCTCATTTTAATATTTTATTTTCATCAAACATCTGAAAGGCCTGAGATATTGGTTGATCACATGTCACAAAGACGACAGAATCGCGTTAATATTTCATCCAATTGACAACCTGGATAAATTTATATAGATCTGATTCTCTTTTCTAGCGTACATAATTTTTATACGTTGATCGATTCTGACTTTATTTTGATGGTAATTTACGCGAAATATAAATATACATGGCCTTAAAATAACAGAGAAGCTGCTGTTTTTTAATCTCTTTTACCCGTTCCTTTATTGGAGGTATCTGAAATATATATCCATTCATACATCCATCCGCTTATCCGGAACAGGATCGGAGTGAGCTTGAAACCTGTCCCCAGGCAGCATAGCGTATAAAGAGACACCCGTGACGGGATCCCAGTGTCAGTAATATTTAAATATATATAACTTACCTCCAGGTAAAACCGGATGAAGTGCAAAAGTAGTTTTTATTTTTTTCCTTTCACTAGTCGCCTTCCATCTAACATCCTTTAAATACACACAAACTTAATAAAATGCTATTAATAACGTCGTTGGCAAGCGATTGGAAGAATTAACCGAACTCTGCCTTATTATGAAAGCCCAGTAAATTAACTTAGGTGATCCATATCTGTAGGTCGCTTTCTATAGATGGGATCAGTTCTGCAAACTCAGCAACTCGCAGTGAACAGTGCAAACACTGACACCCTGAGGTAGCACAAGGCACTGCTACTCCATGTTAAAAACATACTGCTTGTTCTTTGAACATCCTTCAAATCAAGCTGCCGGTATCACAAGAATCACACAGTAAAACAAACGCCAAAATCTATGCATTTAGCAAAAACTAAAGTACAGTATATAGTGAGCAAAAGTCTTAAATTGACAAAGAAAAAAATGTTTAAAGGTATTTGTGTGTTTAGTAAGCCTATATCTGCTCAGGAAAAAATATTACTTGACACTAATTGGACAATTAACCGTATGAGGTATTGATTAGCCAAACAAGGTCTAGTTCAAGAACATTCTGGATGGTATCTGCAAATACTTTACTAGACACTTTGACAAAAAAATCATGTTAAAAACCAATATAAACATCCATCCATTTTCCATCCATCCATCCATTATCCAAACCACTTATCCTATAGGGTCGCGGTGGTCCAGAGCCTATCCTGGAATCAACAGGCACAAGGAAGGCAACAACCCTGGATGGGGGGGCAGCCCATTGCAGGGCACATTCACACAACAACCACTCACACATGCACACCTGTGGGCAATTTAGGAACACCAATCAGCCTCAGCATGTCATTGGACTGTGGGGGGAATCCGGAGTACCCGGAGGAAACCCCACAACAACACGGGGAGAACATGCAAACTCCACACACGGGACCCACGCAAAGACTCGAAACCAGGTCCCAGAGGTGTGAGGTAACAGCGCTAACCACTGCACCACCATGCCGCCCACCAATATAAACAATTAAAGCATAATATTCTTTGGCAGTCACATCAGCCTTGACACTATTACTGCTATCACTGCATCCAGATGTTCAGTCAGCTGTCTGTCTCTGGTACAGTGGATTAAGTCCATACCTCAACCCAGCACTGCCCCACAAATCAGACTCGGACTAATTAGAGCTATTTCATGTGCTTCAGTTCATGTTTCATTTTATGCTAGACCAACTGGTATATTTGCCGAGCTAAATTAATACACACTGACATTCAGGAGACTTAACACAGGAGTACAACAATGGCAGGGAGTCACAGAACTAACGACTTAGAATTAAATTTGAAAAACTTCAAAAACAAGCTCAGTGTTTCCACTGTGCCACTATTATTTGTAAAACAACAACAATTCTCAAAGCATCAGCTAAGTTAGAGCATTCCGAGTTTTACCTATAAACCGCACAAATCACAGAACGAGAATAAAAAGCTTCTGTGGGGTGGCTCATACATTCCTCAAAGCAATGTTTATACAGATGCAATTTCGCATGCTCCTGAGAGAACCAGCCTTTGCCTCAGACTTTGTGTTGATCAAAAGGTTTAAATGCTAGAGAAGAGGCACTTGTTTGGATCATATTCTGTCTACTGGGATTTAGAACATGTATTTCCATCTGTTGGCCGTATGGATCTTCTCCATTATCTTGAGGACAAGTGTAGGCCTCAGTGCGATTCCTCTATATTAGTTTACTCAGCTGGGCCCCAATCCTGGTATCACTGCTTTGTTTTCCTCCAAAAACATGTGTTAAGTTAAAGGCCTGCAAAAAATTTCAAAGACAAGCTTGGTAAGTTCAATAACAGGTAACATACTAATGTATTAACAGCTTAAAAGAAATATTTTTTCTGGAATCACCGTCTTCTCACAGTGCCGTTTTCTTAAGTTCTTAAATTTGGCAGAAAACAAAATTCAGTTTTGCTGCAAATCGGATCAGGAGACAGAATAAAATGATTTGCCTGTAAAACACATGGTAAAACTAAAATGCATACCACTGCGTAAACTAATACAGAAAAATTAAACAAACATGGAATAAAAGATGTGTGATTGTTGCTAGGAAACCTCGAAAGTTGTCCAGCAGCCAAAAGCGTTTAGAAACACAGAAGTTACACAAATGCTTTTACAGATGTTACCTAATATTTGAAGTTCTGTTTGTTTGCGACTGACGAGTGTCCTCTTTGTCTTTAATGGTGTTTTGCTGCAGTGTAGGTTCTACCGTTTTCCTTTGTAATCAGATTAAGACCACACACCTCTGCTCTGGCCACCCACAGGAAATGAGCCGTCAACAAAAGGCATTTACTTACAGATATTTGTTGGGCACAAATGTCCTGGCACTGTGAGACCGACCCAAATGTTACATTTTTATATATTATTTACAAATTAACTGTTGGAAAAGTCATTGTAAATAAAAAAATTAAAAACTGATGATGGCGAAAACGCTCCTAACAATAACACTGCAAAGAACTGAAATATGAGAGCAAATCCTAAAGGACTTAACATATGTTTTGAATACAGTTTGGCCTGAAACTTTGGCCAAAAGCAGAAGATGAAAATTAGGAAATGTAGCACAAATGTAACTTTCCTTTATTACTCAATAAAGAATGGAAAGGGAATGGAATGCAAACAGGTGGTGCATGGATCAACCGGTTGGGATACCGGGCCTGTGATCAGAATGTCATTGTTTCAAATCCCAGTTGGTGCAGGAATTTTCTGACCCTGCTTTAACAAAAAAATTTATGTTGTTTCTGTTAAATAAATGTAAATAATTTAGTTTATATTGATCACCCAGATCTGTTTACAATAAGAAAGGAAGTGAAACTGATTAAAAACATAAGGATAATTTAACAATTGAAACATGAACTGGGGTTCCTAACCTTTTGATGTTCATGGACCCCTCCAAGTCAAATAAAAATTTCACACACCTGGGGGGTATTAATGAAGTGATCAGCAGTTCCTTAAATTTTAATAAGCTTCAATTTTTTCAGATGTGAACAAAATGTGCAAATGAGAGGGCTTGAAATATGTTGTTGATGTATTTTGTGTGTGGGTTCCACAGACTGGGGGTCAGAACCTCTACTGTAGTGCAAGAAGAACTGAATTCAATTTGAATTATAACGAGTCTGATACCACATCTCCAAATGCAAAAAAAATCTCGCAAAAGCAATAGTTTACATATACATATATCCCAGTTAGGGGAATTGTTATAAGGGCACATTGCACTTGATTTCATAGCCTGTGTTCTAAAGCTTTTGAAAAGCAAAAGGGAGAACATGCCCGTTTACTTCTCTAATTGAGACTTTGGTGCAGTATCTGACACACTATAGGCTACTTCCTTCCTAGCTGACCTCATAGCAGCAATACATTTCAACATCCAGACACTGTTCCATCTTTGACATTAGGGCGTTTGTCAGGTTGCAGACTGCAAGACTCAAAGCTCTCCATAAAACATGTAGCATCTCATCCCCCAGATTCCATGGAAGTGCCAGTGAACCACACCTTCAGCAACATACCGAAGAAGTCTACTCTGCAGATACGTTGGACCGAAGTGTAACAATCTCTGTACACAGTAGCTTAGCAAAGTTATCACTACAGTGCCCGAGGAAGTTCATCTGCCTCAAATGAAAACCACCTGGCACTATTTCGATGGCCAATATAGACAGATTACTAGAACTTTAAAACCCTGCTTTCTTTGTAATTGACATTTTAAATTGTTTGAAGTTTCTCATTAATTTCCTCAAACAAATTAGCTACAGATGTATAAAACTACCAAAGTACAGTACAGGCAAACTATAAGGAAAGACTTTACATTTAATGTTGAATTTAAGCTTTACGTTTGCACAAATATATGGGGGCAATTAACGCTATACATTTTGCATTCCCTTATTATATGCATTCCACTAAAATGACAGTTAAAAAAACAAAGCATGAATTACATAATATAGGTAAAAACCAGATTAAACTGCTGTACATGACTACAGGCAAGACGACCACAGAAAACTACGCCAATCAATGCAAGGTCAAGCAGCCGATGGTAATTAATTGTAGATCAAGTGACAGTGACACAATGAAATACGACGCAATTAAAAGGTGCACATAGGCAGCAGGCCTACGCTTTATTTAACCTTGGACTGGAGGCCGGGTCAAAGTTTGCCATAAAACCAGAGGCCAAGCCTACACGGCATAATTAAATTTGATATTGGCGATACGGATAATATGAAGATGAAAGCGAGCAATGCAAGGCAGCAGTTACCGATACGGGAATTACATAATTAGCTTTAAATTAAACTGGGAGCCGCTCCTACATAAAAATTGTTTTATTCACTACCTGCAGTCCCGTATTTTATCATTGATTAGCACGTACCGCTTACTACGCGTTTTGCTAGTTTGAATGTCCTGCAGAAACCAGACACGTGCATTGCGAAGTAGCAAGACATATTATTAAACAATTTCACGGATACTATGATATATGTAACTTAACTCAACAAAACTGTAGCTATTCATAGAAACAGCTAGCTAATGTGCGAAGCTCCTTCTGAAGTCAATGACATAAAATTAAACCCATTTCACCATTTTTTTACAAACTGGTACAGATGTTATAACACGAAACTACGCTCGGCTGCTTCTTAGCTTCCCTAAGCGGAAAAAGCGTGAAAGGACACAAACTTACAGCGCGCCCACTCGCCTTATGACAGCACCCGCCATCTTTCCGTAACAAAGGCAGAGGCGCTATTGGCCAACAAAAGCAGTCTGACAGACAGCAGAGAACCCCTATTGGTCCGGGAAAAGGAGCGTGGTTTATAGGCGCGTTTATTTTAAAGCAGAAATCGCTGCTATACTACTATACAGGTAATACTAATTAATTGGAGTAGAGTTATTTTTATACACTTTTCTACATAACATTTAGAATATGTACCTCGATTAACACGTAGATATGTGTTTAATCAATTTTCATTGCAAACATTATAAATGTGTCAGACATTTGGAATATCTAATGTTGACAAAATTACCTTTTTATCGCACCCGACATTCACGAATGTGTCTATGTACCCGATCGTTTTTATTTTTCCTTTTATCACCTAATTGCATGCGTGTCCCTCGCTTTTAGGTTATCTGAGTTAGGAAACTGTCATTGGTATAGGTAACATAAGCGGCCGTATCCTCGTACGTCGCCGGTTCACTGCGGGAAATACCAAAGGCCGGTGACATATCAAACATTGCTGGAAAGTACACGTGTTGGTACAAGACGTTTTTCACGTGGTCATCTCCCAGTAAAAGCTGGCCATGCATCAGGCTAATGACAGACGCTGTACTCACTACTGGGACGAGAGTGCCTCGTCCTGCCACTACAGACAAGGATAGATTGTCGTGCTCCCCCAAGGCGTATTATAAACTGATGTTAGATTTCGGTGATTCCAACACTATAAAGCTCAACAAAATATACAAAACACATCACTAATGGAGTTTTTTTTTTGAGGTATTGGGTTAGTACATTAAGGAAAGCGCTGTTAATGAAGTTTCAAGTGTACGTCTCTAAACCATTTATGTCCGTTAAAAAATGTAACACGGTTTGAAAAATTCCACTCACGAGTTACTTGGAGACTACCTTCATTTTTCCTCCCTTTAATCCAACACAAATGGCGTCCCCTAATCCAGTTTTGATAGCATTTGGCACGATTTCTTTGGATCACAGCAAGATGTTCACTTCTTTTTCTGGTTTCCCTGAGGAACCACTGAGCCCACGAAAGAAGCCAGGCTCGGTGAAGCCAAAGCAACGGAGCTGTGCCGCAAACGGGGAACAATGACATTCTAATTCAAACCCAAGCTGCCCATTGTGGATCAAGTTTCAGCACTTCTATTTGTCTTCTAAAATCCAAATCCACCAGCACAGTATTACTTATTTTTTCCAGAGGATCACAGACATTTCGGTAATTTAATGTCCCACTTCGGGTGTCTGATTATTAAATGTAATATTCAAATATATATTCACAGTTTCACCCCATTGTCCTCCATTAATATTCACTGGTACAAGTGGACAATGAATCACATTCACCAGGGGTTGATGTCTTTGATGTCTGGGTTCATTAAAAATCCTGAAACGCTGCCAGAACTGGCACAGGAGATGAAAGGAATATAAAAGGATGACAAAAATTTATGGATGGAAAGTCACCACCTAACTGTGGAATTTATTATAAACAAAATAATTTATTTTGTTGCTATTGTCTCATGTCTCACAGTTTGCCTTCAATTTTAACAATTAGTTCGTTATACTGCTAAGAATTACCACATAAAACCACCCCTAATATTTGCTGCATCTTGTGTTTTTCCTTATCTCAGACATACACAAGCACCCACATCTTTATATTTTATGAAAATAAGCCAGTTTAGGTCTTAGAATAACCAGTCCAGAATGGGCCCCCACTATCTGATCTCTTGATGTTCACAGCCCTGAGCAGTGCTGCATGTGTGTCACTACTGGCTCCTTTATGCCATTGGCAAGCTTCACAAATGTCAGTATATCCGTTATGAAAACGTGACATTTAGACTGGGGTCCCCATTAACAGTAATTTTAGTGTGCTGGTGTGTGTTCATCCTTAATTCCCCGACACGCACCCTTTACTATGCAAGCAGTGTGCACCACTGAGATTATTACTATGTATTTAGGAAGGAAAACTCAACTGCAAACAAAAAGATTTTCAACACACGTATCTGAAATCAAGCTGAAACAGTCAACACCTTTTTCAATAATCGTTTTGAATTTGACATGCGGGAGTAAGATTTTCTTTCCCTGAAATTGAGAAGTTTTGTAATCAGAAAAATGATTAAATGTTTACATATTTTGGCTTTACTTAGAAAAATGTCATGGGAATGATGGCCAAGACGTTCAGAAAATGATACATCAGTCAGAGCAAAGAGCTGCACATTACAGCTGCTGTAGCATCTTGGCTCCACTTTCACAACACTGTAGATCTTAGTGACAAACCAAACATAGGCAAAGAATCAAACTGTTCCTGACAGAATCACATAAAGGAAAATGAAGCTTCATCAGTGTTAGACCCAATTACGTGAAAACACAACTATACTTACCACTGCCCTAAAAAGGACTCATTTTAAACTCGTGTTCAAATTCATTAAAGCAACTTTTACTAGAGGGAAATAGATTTCAGCAATAATATTAAACCTACCTCAGTCCTTAACAACCCAATACTATTAAAGTTATTAAAAAATAACCATATGTTTCTGAATTTTGTTCGACTGAAGTATACAAATGGTTTCTTGGAGAATTCTTGACCATTACAAAAACACCAAATTGAAATATCTCAAAAAGCTCAGAGAACATTTGATCCACTCATTCACAGCATTAAAATAAAGTAATTTACTTTCAGCCTGAAAACCTCTAGGATGGATCCATTTTCAAAACAAAACACATTATTGTCATTATTGTGGAACTTGACACTACTGAAAACTGGCAACAAAAGTACCCCCCCCCCCCCCTCCGAGTCCCAGTACAACGGAGATATGAGAAATAATTGTTCGTGGGTAATGAAGAGTAAATCTAAAATGTAAAACAGGACAATGTGTCAGAAACATCTTACATCAAGGCCACAACACCTACAACATGGAAACTGTGAAGCCAAGAGCACGTAATCATTGCCGTCTTCCATTAGCCCGAATCTCAGTCTTTGGGCGCTGTAAGTGCACCAGGGAGTTCGGGAGAAAAAAAACCCTTCATTACTGGGCCGTGTTCACCGGCAATTCGGATCAAGAATTACAAATGATATCATGACAATTTTTCACGCTCTTCAACCCAGTGATGTTTTACCGACTCATTTACTATGATACCTTGTTACAGATCCAGCTGTGAATCTGGGACTTGTCATGAGCCGCGCAGCGCTGCCCCCTGCTGGGGCTGACCAATGACCTGGAAGGCAATAGAGGATGCCAGTGTCTTCAGCCTGTGCCGCACTGACAGAGCAGCAGGGCACCGTCAAAAAGCTTCCCATGCAAACTTTCCCGATCACTCCGTCGTTCACAGATGAGTAAGCACACGGCCAAGTGCTTTCCTGTTTTTTTTTGATGCGTGAGTGCTGGATTCCCCCCTTTTTTCCGTTCTGCTGCCCCTCCCTGACACGCAGCGCACCTCGCATGCCTTCCAGGGCGTTGTGCAATGGAGGATCCGGCCGGTGGGACAGAGATTGCATGTGGCAGGGTCACTGGTTAGGTTAAGCAACAATTCAGATATGTGCCTTTACGGTGAAAAGCACAGCTGAGACATGGCTGCTGGGCTTGCCTGGCAGGGACTGACAACTCCCTCAAAAGAAAAAACAAAACCTCAGGCTTCAGAAGTTTCAGAATAATGCCATATTTTGCCATTTATTTAAGTTGTTGAATATATATATATATAGCATCTACTGATATCAAAGCAGACAAGTCAATGAAGTAGAACAATATTATTGGTGCAATCTTGTTGTGCATGAATTTGGAGATATTGGAGTACGTGAGCTGTGCTGTGCCTTTTCTGAAGGTGCATATATCACTCATATAGCAGGATAGAGTTAAAAGCTTGGTAGATACGACTAAGGTGGATACGGTTAGATGTTTAGGAAACGAAAACCCAAGTTTCCCAACCCTTTCCAAAGATCCCACCTGGAAATATCCCAGACTAAAATTAATGAAGAACTGAATGTTTCACCAATCACAGACCAGTGACTGATCCAGGAACAGCCAGCTGTTTGGGCATCACACCAGTCTGCCCATTATACTCATCACACCAAATGGGTTTAATCCCTCTATCCCGCTCTGTCTAGTTCACTTAATTTCCACATTCTCACTTCATTTAACTTTATTAATGAGCAGATTTCAAATAATGGTTTCTAAAGTACAGGGCGCCTTGGCTGAGGGGACATGGCACTGGTGGGATAAAACAGGAATACATCACCAGCGTCAACATGCCTGTGAACAGGAAGAAGTTCAGAGCCATTATCATGGTGTGGCCAAAGCACAGGATTGTGCTGGTGAGTGTGATGATTCGAAACTCAGAGTAGCAGTACTGTATAGAGTAGCGAAAATGTGGACTGTCTATCAGGGAGCTGGGAGGGAGCAAAAATGTGGACCGTCTAGCAGGGAGCTGGAAGGGAGCAAAAATGTGGACTGTCTATCAGGGAGCTGGGAGGGAGCAAAAATGTGGACCGTCTAGCAGGGAGCTGGAAGGGAGCAAAAATGTGGACTGTCTAGCAGGGAGCTGGGAGGGAGCAAAAATGTGGACTGTCTGTGGGCCCCCAATGACTGGGTTGGGAAACACTGCTGTATACAGTTAGTTCAAGGAAAATATCTAAGTCAGTTATTCCAGCAGTAACTTCCAATTGTCAGACATCAAACCTGAACTCCATCTCGAAGCTGATGGATTAAATAGTTATGTGAACAAAACAGGGAATAGATATTTTTGACTGATATATTTGAATAGATATTTTCACAATGTATTCCCCCTTCCCCCAAAAGAAAAAAAGTTTAATTCACATTTATAATTTGCATTTATGCATTAAAATCAATATTTCATAGATAATTCAAAACTAGCATCTTCCATTACCTCCTATCCAGTACAGAGCTGCAGTGAATTTTGAGAATATCATAGGCAGTTGAAGATGTAAGGCAGGGATCACCCACCCACACACACACACACACACACACACACAGAAAACCACATACTTGAAAATGTTCAGACAGTCGCACGAAACCAGAATACACAGAGAGAGCCAACACAGATACAGGATGACAAACAAACACAAGCCCTCAAGCGCACAAGCCCTAAGATATCAGCCCACAGGTCTGTGACCCACACACATCAGCCTCTGTACTGAGTGATAATCAATGCATTTTCATTTGGGAAACAGATGAAATTACAAAACATATAATCATTCAAAGCATTCAAAAATGTATATAATCCACATCACTGTGTATATATATATGGTACCTCGGTTCTTGAACTTAATCCGTTCCGGACTCTGGATCGAATCCTAAAAAGTTTGAGTAATTTCTCCCACAAGAAATAATAGAAAACCAATTAATTGGTTCGCAGCCCCCCAAAAATTACACCTACATATGTTTTTTTAAAATTATTATTATTTTTTAATAATACAAGTGTATACAAGAGAAGAATATTTTTTTCTTAATGGCTTCCAAAATGATAAAGATCTTATCCCAACATTACCCCTGTTCTGCCCTGATCGTCCGCTCCTTCCGTGTGCCACGCCCCCTCATTAACCTCGTGTGGATCCCTATGTGATAAACTGTTTCTGGTTGTTGTCATTAGTCCTCTGTTTTAAGTCCACATTTTAGTTTGTCTCCCCAGTCCTGTCATCAGGTGCGTTCGACTTGCTTACAGCGCTGGCTTAAAGCAACGCATTCTGATCCTGACGCAATGCATTACGGTTAGATGTATTGCAACCTCTCACCCGGCTGCACAAACTCGAACTGCTTCCTTGATGACACACCTTTTCCCTTATTGGCTGAAGAGTTTAGTTACACGCATGACGTTTGTATCCCAGGCGGTTCTGATACGTAATCACTTCTCACTGCTTATAGCACGTAAAGCAGTGAGAAGTGGTTTTCAGTTAATTTACCTGGTAAAATAAAGTTAAGTTAAATGACATAAATGCTGTAATAGTCCACGTAAGTTAATGGTTTATTTACTGTTAGACACTGTAATGCTGTGCTGCTTTATTTGGTTAATCGTCCAGTCTGTGAAGAAGGCATTCAAGTAAGAATTGCATTGTAATATGACTCATTTCCCGGCGTGTACAATTCATATTAGGTCAGCGTTCACAGTTCGACTTCTGATATTCAGATGGAGTTCCAGGTCAAACTGGTTTGTTCGACTTTCATGAAATTTGCGTTCTAGTGAAATCGAGAACCGAGGTACCACTGTGGTGTGTATGTGTATATGGCAGGTCCACCTCTTACAATTTTGGCCTTCAGGAAATGTTGCACATCCTTATGATGTGGCATTTCAACCAGGTATATTGTTTTACCAGAACACATATCAGTGAACTTTAGAAACACAAAATCCTGATATAAAGCATGTAAAATATCACATTTCAGGGGCTGAAATTATAGAAAGTATAATTTTGGTCAATGCAAGTATAGGAACACACAAGGTATAAAAACAATGTGATATAATTTTATTTACTGTACTGGGAACTTCTATGTGACACATTCAGCTGAAGCCTGGTTTTTCTGAATGTATGTAGCTGTATCAGTAACCACAGTCTGGCTAACAGAACAGAGTCCTCCTTACCTGTAGTTTGCCATATTCTGACTATATCCTACTCTAATTCTGTCATACTGGTATTTGGGGTATCTCTTGTTCTCCTATTCATTCTTTTAAGTGGTTTTCATTCCAGAAAAAAAGTAACAATCCATACCACAAAAGAGGGAAGATATTCAACCTCAATTACATATGAGGAAAAAATCTTCAGTTGTTATCCTCACAATATAAAAGAAATCTATGGAATTTCTTTGTACATTAATTCAGTATAATGATGCACATGATGTTCTGGCCTTGAACAGATAAAAATGTTGAGGAAATGTGGGGTGAAGTGTGAGAAAGAACTCCTCAAAAATGCTGTAAAATTAATCAAAGCGCCACGTGTAAGTGAAAATCAAAATGGCTCCGAGCTCCACACTTGGATGCTAAATGTTGTGGACACCAGAGAACGGGAAAACATATGAGTGTGGTGGGAAGACAACTAATTGCTGAATTATTCATTCTCTGGAGTCACCGCGCTGGCTGTCAGATCTGTGGGTGGACTGAAATAGATATCACTAGTGCTCAGACAGTGAAGCTGGACAGGAGCGAGCCTCGGGCCCGAGGAGCCTCAACTCGTCCAGGGTGTCATGCGCTGACGCTGATGTGACCTAATGAGCAGGTTCCCCCGTCAGGACACATCTCCACCTCTTACACTTGTAGAATCTGGCGGCCACATAAGCTGCTGGAGTCTCCACAGCCCCACAGCAGACGTCACATGGGCCCCCGCGTTTGGCTGGGGACAGGAAAATGAGGCAGGCGAAGACTGTCAAAGACACAGGCAAACATGCATCAATCCTCACATCCGGATGGAAGGCATCACACCATCATATACTCATAAACATACTCAGAAATAGAGTCGGTAGCTGTCAAAACAAAAAGACAAGGACTTCCGCGCGTTGCCAAGCCCTTTAGCACACTTTTAATCTCTCAAATTAAAGCTATTAATTCTACATATATTATATATTTCCTGGCATTAGTGGATGTTAATGGCTCTGCTTCAAGTAGTACGTACATATTGACACATCTAGCATCACATTAAATCACATTTCCTGACAAAGATGTGGTAATCTATCGGACAAATTGTTTTAGTAAACTTGCAAAGCTGAAGTTCAGTTATCAGTAAGAATACTTAAAATTACAAATAAAGAATAATCAAATGCTAAAACATTCAATGCAGCGTGTGTGGAGAGTAATTCATGAACGTTATGGATTATATTTATGTTTCCATATATTAATTTTGCTTTGGTCCAAAGCAATGTGTCAGTGAGTTATGTAATGCAGAACACACATTACATTTTACTGTGTACTTTAGAACAGCCTAAATAACTGTTATACAATTCCACATCTAATAGATGTATAAACAGACATAGATATTCACCTTGTGCAGAATTATTAGGCAATTGTGTCTTTTGGTTGTATCTTCACTTCCGACCAATACTTCAGCCCAAATTAATCTCCAATTAACAATGGACTGTTTAAAATAGAGCACGCTCAGTATGTGGTCTGAACCAACAGCCAAACGTGATCACTATACAATCAATTGTTTTGCAGCAAACAGCCAAACGTGATCACTATACAATCAATTGTTTTGCAGCAAACAGCCAAACGTGATCACTATACAATCAATTGT
>JABFDZ020000001.1:43596832-43608941 GCA_019775955.2 Pollimyrus isidori
TAGTGCTGCTGGGAACTGGTGCGCAAACTGTCGTACGCCCAGCTGGGCAACATTTGCGCTGCCAGACATACGAGCTGTGATCATGGTCGTAAAGTCAATTGGTCGTAAATTGGATAGGTCATAAGTCGACGAGGACCTGTATATATATATATATATACACACACAGACACACACACATGTATAAAACTACACATTTGTATAATGACTGGATGGGCTATTTTAACACAACAAGAGGATAAATAAATCTTTCCTTTTTTGAGTAAACACTTGACCTTCCACTCACCTATGCAAAATTCATGAGGAACACTACATTCAGAAATGAATAATCATTGGTGAAATGCAGGTTTAAAAAACACCAAGTTTCAGTTTGGTTATGAATTCTGAGCTACATTTTTCAATCATTGCTTCGATCCACATGGCAGCACACTGCTCTGTAGTCTACCACTTAGTCATACAACAACACTGCTTTCATATCGCATAATACAAAATCCATTATCTTTATTTTCTATAAAAGCAGTCTATTCCATGCAGATCTTATAATACGAACACTGTAGGCTTGGTGTTTGTTATTATTACTGTGGAGTCTCCAGTTTCTTACTGTTTGCTAATACTACTTGGCACATATGATTTGCAGAGCAGTTTGCTAACCGACATATTAGTCAACATATTCTGAATACAAATCTGCAGTTCCTGTGAGTGTGCTTAGGTCGGATCACTCGGGGCTATAAAAGTACTTTAAGCTTAGTCATCAGTATTATGTCCATGATGCCAAGTTTCCTTAAAAAATATAAAGTCAAGCCCCAGGTAAACTTGACTTAGCCTCGGGTCTTTTAGTAGCTAGAAAGTCCCCTTTCAGGACCCCATGTAAATGTCATCTTCTGGATCATGAGATGCTGGGTTCACACTGATGAAGGTCTGTGTTCCAGACCCCAGAAAGACCGAAAGGAGCGTTCCCATCCTTGGTGGCTGAAAGACATCTCCGTGCACCAGTTTCAACCCAAATTCCTCCTGGGCATCCTCTTGGAAGAATGGCACAAAGGATCATGAAACAGCAACATAACTGGCGCACCAATTACAGTTAATATGCTTCAAACGGCTTGTACTGGGGTCAATAGTTCAGCTGATCACTATAATAACTCCAACCGTCAGTCTGTCTAGCGTGCGAGAGCTGCTGAAACAATTAATCACCTCTCTGAGTAATAAAGCAGGCTAACACGCAATTCTTAACGTGCATGTTAGCACTGGGTGACCCGAAAACCCCGTCTGTTATGGGTGAAAGAGCGAAGTAGCGCTACAATGTGCCGGTTCGCTAAAACGGCCAGAATTAAGCGAGCGGCCTTTGTTTGCCATACATAGATACTAAGGTAAAATCAACCCGTCTAACCAGCCACCCAAAACAGTTGTTACAGCCACGCTTATTAAATCCTTGGATGCCGAATATGAACCTGACCTTCCCACCTGTTCCATGCCAACAGAACACACTCACCCTGGCAGCACACCGCCACAGCGTACACCTTAATGTGGGAGCAGAGCATCCACCATGCCCACCTGCATGCTGTATTTTAAAAGCATTCTGTCAGTACATTTATTACGGAAAGGAAGAAAGACCTTGTCACTCGGTGCTCTTTTATGTAAAGTTTATGTAAAAGCAATCGCTCGCGACAGAGTCCATCTGGCTGTAGCGGGCGATGTCTTTGAGGAGCGTCCCCTGTGTGATCGCAGCCACCGTGCTCGAGGGGAACAGCACAATGACCAGGGAGTTCGTCATACTGCAGGTCAGAGAACAGCAAGATTGTCCATATACCCACAAATGACAGTGGAATGGGGACCAAGAGGGAGACAGAAAAGCTCAGCTAAACCACTGGATACTGGTGTGGGGAATGACTCCAAAGTACAATCCTGATTATCTGATCCCCCTACAGAAGAAGTCAAGGGAATATCATAGATTCTTTTTAGAGACGTGTTTGTATTAACTCAGCTTTATGTGATTTATGTATATATTTTAAAATAGCTTAGTTTTTTTTAAACAATTTTAATAAATCTTTTAATACTTTGCCTATTAAATTTCTGACTACATTAAAAGGCAACTTTTTAAGTATAACACTTTCAGATATATTAAATTACGTATGAATACACTCTCAGAAAAAAGGGTAAAAATGGGTACTTTTGCTTGTCACTGAAGCTGTACCCTTGTATTTGTGCCTATTAAAGTACAGAAATTGACTCTGATGAGCCCCCTAAAGGTACAAACAGCATTAATGTACCATCAATAGTGCAAAAAATGTTCCACAGGTAAAAGGTACAGTTACCTACAGGGTATATAAGGGTACAGGTCTACCCTTTGAGGGTACAGCCCCAGTGACAAGCAAAGGTAAAATATTTTACCCTTTTTTGTAGAGAATGAAATTAACATTTACGACACAAGCATCTATGGCCTGCCAGTGTTAGTCATATAACATCCAGTGGAACATCCAGCCTGAATTCTGCGCATCTTCCGCATCGTAGCGCCAGGTAACTGGCATGTTACCCACAGTCCTGCAGAGGTGGTCTGTTCGCACTGTCGCGTCATGGCAATCACAGTAAAAACGCACATACTTTAGGTAATTAAGTGTATGGTCCTACACACGAGTAGGGTCCTCAGTAAGTATTTTACTGTTGTGCTTCAGCAGTATTTTATACAACACACTCCATAATACAGTCTTATTTGTAACGCACCATATAAATAATACAACGCACTGTGGGGAAGAAGAAATTGTAGCCTGATAAAGCATTTATTCTGGCCCTTTGGTTTCTGGTACTCTCTGGCACACAAACACACTCACACACACAAGCAGTGCGATCGCTGCCGCTACAGACAGCCGGGGCGTGGCTTATCGGCGAGGAGCCAGCTGGCGGAGGCATCCCCAGGAGACCAGCACTCATCTCCCGCTGGGCGCGATTGAGAGCTCCAGACCTGCTCCAGCTCACGGCACCGTCAAGACCGCGTCCTGACAGACAGCGTCAATCTGCCCACACGCACCTTACAGCCAGCGCCCCCGGAAAGTGCTTACATGCACAATACATGCAGGAATACGCTTTCCGGGCGGAAGCATGCAAATACATACAGTGCATGGATTCTTATAATATACACATACCAATTATGTGTAATATTAGGAAATACTCAAAGCCACATTTAAAACCTTGCAAAAGATTTAGAAGTATTTGGCAGCGCATCGTTTTACAGACTTCCTGTACTGCGCTGCTGAAAGGTAAACTAAGGAACAGCGACTCAGCCATGAGCAGGCACTTTGCTACAGATGCACCCCCTGTGGGTTTCGGGGGCTGTCACCTCATCCTGGCAGAAGCCCCCTGGGGTTTGCACTCTCTCTGACTCACTAACACACATTACGTGACACAAATGCGGCTTCTTGGAACAATAACAATACCGTGGCCCCACATTTCAACATCCTCAGCAAAAGACATTAAGGGTCCGCAGTTTCCGCCACCGTTATACCTGCATATATTCTTATATTTATACTTATGTTTTCTGGTTGAGCGCTATCAAAATATTTTTATTTAACGTAGTTATTCCCTAATTATCGCATGCCCTCTAGCGGTGCAGACTACTTAACGCAACCTAAAATGGGATAAGAAGGAAAAATAGCATTTTATAACTCCAAAAACAGGACAACAAAAAACAGGTCTGCATTATGAAAATCACAAGTGAAATCATACATACATAATTTATATTTGGTTCCTGTATCGTTCGTTATATAAATAATTAGGATATTGGAAATGGATCACGTGGCAACTGATTCAACTACTGCATGAAGAATGACACTTCTATAAAATGAACAAACATTTATAAAATGAAAGCAACATTTTGACCTGGTTCCAAATTTCAGGCAAAAATTGCTTAATCAGTACAACTCACCAACGGTGCTGATAGTTCAGCATCATTCCTCATTTTAAAAAATCCTGCGTGGTCTTGTCTCCTTACATACATGTCTTTGTACACCCTACTGTGCATTCTTCCTTAACTTTGAACTTGAACTACAAAATATAAAAATATATTTAATTTGGCTTAAGTTTATGTGATTTACAAAAAAACAGCTCCATATTAATGTATAAAGACATATAAGCATATCAGGTTAACAGTTTCCATATAATTATAATTTAATTCCAAAATTAAAGTATAACGCATAATTAGATAATTATATGTAAAGACAAGATCAATATACAATGCACATAAATATACAACATACATCATAACACACAACTTAACAAAGAAAGATCAATCGTTTAAGCAAATAAAACCTGACCCAGTTTTCCTGAGTGACTTGTCTCTGACTCTTCAGAGCAAAAATCAAGCCTGAAAAAAAACAATAGAGATTCTCAAAAAATTATTGTGTCATAGGTGGTACCACTAACATTTTTATACTTTCAGATCCCAGGAAACCCATTGGTGAACAGGTGTCATTCCCAGTTAAATTCAAGAGCACAAATACAGAAACAGTCACATTTTGTTCAACAATCGTGCCTTTAACCTGATATGCCTTCTGGGGGTGTCTTCTTTCACTTCGGTTGTTATCTCACAATTTACTATGTATATTCCATCCAAACCCCTCCCTGCTTCTCCTTTTTAATAAACAGAAAAAGGTCAAATTTCTGAGAAGTGACTTACACGCATGTTCCATGCTGGGTCGTCACATTTCATTTTCCAAGACCTTTTCTGTCATGTACCTATCAGCTGACTAACTCTGTATGCTCATTGCGGTGAAGCAGACACCTTAGGCGTGAATCTCCTTCTCTCTTCCAGTGGAAAATAAACAAGTGTAATTTTTGTGGCCCGCAGCCTTGACCAGTGGTATGCCTGGACTTTACCTCACAAGCCAAAGGATGAATTCTCTAAAAAGCTCTCCAAACACGTTACACATTTTGGGCTACACATTAGGCACACTTCAGATACACTTTATAGTATACACCGTAGTTAATGGTATGATTAAAAGAGCATATGTTTAGTGTGCAGTTTCAGTGATTTTGTTCAGAA
Organism: Pollimyrus isidori; assembly: GCA_019775955.2. Lineage (NCBI taxonomy): Eukaryota > Metazoa > Chordata > Actinopteri > Osteoglossiformes > Mormyridae > Pollimyrus > Pollimyrus isidori. Next base: position 43,601,862 of record JABFDZ020000001.1, read on the forward strand.
CCTTGTAACGCCTATATCTCTTTGAATAACAACACATTTTTTCCCATTTCGAAGCAGGTGACGAGAATTCTCTTCCCAATTTAGTGAAAAACCTTTCTCTCCCCCCACACATCTTCTTCGAGGCTCAAAAATAGTATTAAAAACCACACATATTTTTTTGGTGCCTATTTCATGAATGAGACCAAATAACAGGTCAATTTTTTCATTACAGTACACTAATTTGTTACTCCAAGTCCACTGTATTTTTCTCAATAACCAAAGCAATAAAAAATGCTAAAAAAAACTTCCACCTTAAAAAAGGACTTAAGCAAATTTGAACATACCCATAAAAAGTATTTTATATCTGTGACATTGATACCATTTTGGCACCATTTTTACTAAATATTCAACATTATTTGCTTCACATAGGGGTGAGTTATGTTGTTTTAGGTCATTGGTGTATACAGATGTTTGTGTTTGCGTACATAAACCATCATATCAACAGCCTGTGGAGATTTTAGTCTTCCACATGCATAAATTACTCATGTAGCATATCAGGTATATTTAGTTTGATATTATGACACAATCATGGCCAGGACTGAGAGACTTAGGAGGAGTTTCGAACCCCAGGCCATACGGTTCTGAACCTGGACATGCCATTGCACCTCACACCCTGTTGGGCATCGTGCTCGTGTACCCCTCACCATACCCACGCTGTTACACTGCTCACTTTTTTATGTCCGTGTTACCGTTCATTTTGAATATACTTTCTCTGCTTGCATTTCTATTTCTTTTTGCACTTTAACTTTAGCACAATTGGACTTTTAAATTTGCACTGTCCACAAAGAACATTTCAGGATGCATTTCACTGCATGTTGTACTATGTGTGTGACAATCTGCATCCGTGGATTTACTTACACAGTGTAAGATAGAACAGATTCTGCAGGACCCAATCTGTTCACAAAAAAAGCTCAATTTCAGACTTATAGAAAAAAGAAAAGTTTGAAGAAATGACATTAAGCCCCTTGTGTCGCATTGATAAACTAAAAGTTATTTAAATTATGCAGTGACTGGCTGAACATTATTACTGCATTCAGGCCACGTAAAAGCACACAGAAGCACAACAGGATGTGTTGGAATTTTTCTTTTAAATTAAATGAATAGCATGTGAGCTTTTGATATTCACAAGCTGATTTATCACAGTCATCCAACAGGTAGCGCTGTGGTCCCTTATGGTTATCTCTCTGTGTGGATTTCCTCTGGGGACTCCAGTTTCCTCCCACACGTGCAAAATATGCAATTTAGATCGACTGTCGTTTGCTGCAGAGACACAGCGACAGGAGAGGTAGAGCAGGAAAGATGCCCCGGGGATCCCAAGTTTTGAGGGCCCCCCGAGCACGGCCGATTGCACAGCACACTGCACCGACTTTTTTGTGCCTTTGTTTCCTTCACAAAAGTGAAAATAAAGTCATTATGTTTGTTAAATTGTCTTTGTTGATATTATTTACACTTCATAGTAAAATAAATGTGATAAATTTGACCATGCTGGAGGAAAGGGGAGTTGGAGGGGCCCATGGAGTTTTTTGCCTGGGGCCCCCAGAGTCCCTAGAATCACCTCTGGATTGCTGGTATGCAAGGGCATGCTGTTATCTGCTAAAATCCTGTCTAAGGTATGCCCTGGGGCAGACTGGCACCCTGCACTGGATACAGTGATGGAAAGTGGATTTGGTGGATTTTAGCAGGATAGAAATTTCCATTTGTTGAGAACATCATAATAACTAAGTAGCCACATGAAAATGCTTCTGTAGTCTGTGCCTCACCATAACATAACCCGGTTTTCTTTAAAGGAACTTGTTGCTATATACATTAACAGATGTTACAGTTTCCAACAGGGACAAAATGCCAAACTGGGAGGGAATGCTTGCCGTTTTCAGCTCCTTAGTCAAATGTGGTCCGGTTTCAATTATTACATTGCAGTCCGGTACTAGACCTTTTTCCCATGCTCACAAAAACTGACAGAAGCCAACTCGGATAAACAAAAGCTACAAGTCTACGAAGGAATCCAGAAAGAATAAAGATACAGCAAAGATGCAGCATTCTGTTGCATTATATAGAGAAATTATTTTACATTTGGTGGATTAAATGCAAACCAGTAGGGGAGTCATAAAATACGTTTACGGTAGCAGTAGTGGCTGTAATCTAATTTCTGTAATACGCATTCTATTTTCCTGCCGCTAAGGATTATGGGATCCTGGACGACACTCGGCTTACTAGGATGGTATCACGGTCCGCAGTGTGAAGTCGTGATAGTTGAGCTATGGCACAGTCAACTTTTAAAATTTCCATTAAAGTGCATTTGGACACGAAATAACACTTGCTCGGCATGTGAATTATGAAAGTATCTATAATGCATTATGATGATTGCTTTAAGTAAAGTATTACCAAAATATAAAACTGTTAAATGTCAAATGCATCTAACAGTCTCATTCGCTTTCAGAAACTGTTTATTTACTGTATCTGCGAACAGAAACAACCGCAGATATTGTCGGTGCATTTTCTTCACCTTTATTCTACTTACTGTGCTTTCTGAGCATCAGCAACTTATTTGTAAAACAGGATTTCAAACGAGATCAATGCGTATGACTGTAATAAGAAACTTGGAACCTGTTATTTAACATAATAAACTGAATCATAAACCGAATCTTCTGTATAATAAATATAAATAGCCAGCACTGGATAAGTGGATTACGGTAGTGAAAAACCTGGGGGCTCTGGCAGGGTGAGGTGACAGCACAAATATAAATGCAAAATAGCATTTACAAGCTTTATACTACTATTACTGCTACTACTACTACAACTAATAATAATAATAATAATAATAATAATAATAATAATAATAATAATAATGTTTCAGAGCTTGTTAACTATTATGACTTTTTGATACTATTTTGTAACTATTTTATATACACTCATCTTTCCACTTAACCAGTGTACGATGATATATATCCATCATACTGATAAGATATAATGTTTTATAATGTAAGGTTGTTTATAATGCAAGTTACAAATTAACAATTAAAAATGAATATGTTTTTAGCATAGCATAGGTGTGAAGTTGTCTTCCTATAGAGCATTTACAGAAATCACATATTATTATTAGATGTACAGCACTTAAATATATGGTTAAACATCATCAATTAGAAATAATTTTTAAAACCTTATGTCAACGTTAAACTGACACCCTCACACTAGAACATAAAATTCAACCTAACCTCCTAGAAACATTTAGGCCTAATAAAAAGCTCAATTTTATACTAGAATTGCAAGTAATTATATTGATGTCCAAGCAATGAGTGGCAGTTGGGGTCTTGTGGTCGGCATAAAACGCGGCTGGAAGCCAACACAGTCACTACTGACTCCATCAAAAAAGTAGAAACATTCTTCTGAAACTGGTGACTCATCTCGAGAATGTCTGGCTGTAAGGTGTTGCACAGCACACTAGCTTGTGTGTCGTGTGTCTGGTCTGTTATGTCTCATTTGTCTTTGGTCTTTTATTATGATATGTTTTCTTATTATTGAATATGCTAAGTGAGATTGGTAATGGCTCACAATAGGGAAAATTGTTCCCTCCTTTTTGGATGAAAATTAGGTTTGTGTATCTGGCAAACAGGTACAAATTACTGTAAACCACCCAGATAAGTTGGCATCCCTAATCCTCAATAAGTTGGCAGGAAAACTCCTCGGGGCTTTCAAAGTGTTGAGCAAGGAAACATGGAGTCAACTTACAGGAACTGTCTAGTAAAATAACACACCACCTATATAATGCTTCTTAAAATAGGATATTGACTAGTACTATATATCAAATTTGTACCTACATATTGGTACAAAGGCACGTATACATCACTAGCTGCTGTTTGCTGCTCTATCAAGTTGACATATATACTGTTGACAAAGTGAGCGTCAAATATTGGCGCTGATTATCTAATAGAGTAACACTCAATAGACAAAATTTCCTACATATAGTCTGAAGAAGGACATATGAGAGGAAAATTCGCCAATTAAAAACTGAATGATCTGCTGAGGTAGCTTAGCTATCAGACTCAATTATCAATAAAAAATAAAAAAGTATAAAATATAAATCAGATTCCCCATAGTTCATTTCAAAGGAAAGTATGAAATTCATCTTTTCACTCTTCAGTATGTATCTCTGAATGCACAGTTTTGTTACCTATCACTCCATAGATTTTTTGAAGTGCAAACATCAGTAAGCACACAATTCAGTTCGGACATTATTTGATTGTTGTCTGTCTCTCAAGTTGGAACAAGGCAATAAAAACACCAGCAGATAGAAGTATACTTTCTGCCCTATAGCCATACTCCATGGTGTATTCTATCATAACCAAACCCTACTAATAGATTCAAAATATCGCACCCATTGCTGCTACTGTTATCCTATCCATTTCCGCTACTTATTGAATATTTTGTCCTCCTTCAGTCGTAGTTTTAATTATTCTATTTCAGTCATTTGAGATAATATTATTTATTCATTTTATTCATATATTACTACTGGCCGATCCTTTTTGATAAATATCGTCGATAATAACTCAAAAAATTATTCAAGGGAAAGGATTCAAAAACTATGTAACACAAACTTCGTCTCAATCATTCAAAGCATCATTGACTAGGCCACAAAAGCAAGCTTAGCATATTTAGCATAATTAAGGAAATAAAATGAAGTGCATATGGACATATTATATACCATTTGATCCATCCATCCATCCATCCATCCATCCATCCATCACCGTAACCACTTTGTTCCATCTGGGGTCGCAAGGGGGACCAGAGCCAAGGAACAAAAGGCACAGGCAGGAAGCAACCCTGGGCAGGCATCAGCACACAATTATGGGGCCAACTTAGAGACACCAATCAGCTGCACAAACCTTTGGACTGTGGGAGGAAACCGGAGCCCCCAGTGGAAACCCAGCCGAACGCTACACAGAAAGGTCCGACGTGCGACAAAACCCTGGGCCTTCGTGATGTGAGGCAGCAGCATTAACTACTGTGCCACTGCACCGCTGAGCCACCGTGCCACTTGTTAGATGTATCTCAATTCACAAAAGAGGATGATGCACAAATTTTGAATATGTGACGTGAACTTCACTAGATATTCGCCGAAAGGTATTTCGCTTAGTTATAGCACCCCCTGTAGGTTGACAGTCAACCGTCATGGGGAGGTAAATGTGGGTAATTGTGTCCTGTTGTATGAATGGCTTTGTGGCCTACTCCATGCTGCAGTTTAACATGAAATTTTAGGGGTGGGTATAGCCTAAGCACTTGTGAGGACAAAAAATGGCACGTCTCAACCAAAGAGAGCGTTACAACAAAATGAATCGCATTAAGGGGCAAGGCCCCTAACCCCCCAGCTCCCTACAGGTGGCTGCCCTTCGCGGACAACTTACTCCGCAGAGAGCAAGTTGAGGAAGGCGTAGAGACAATTTCCCCACAGCGATCAATGACGTACCTATTAATTATTATTATTTTGTTTAATATCTCGTGAGGTGTAAGTCAAATGTTCAAACTTTGTGATACAACATACTTTATTCGTCACATACATGGTTATAAAAGTACAACATGTAGTGAAATGGACCTTTAAAATATGCAAATCAAAAACAGAATTTAGAATGACGCAACAGTTGCTATAACCACAGTTACAATAACTAACATACTATACATATCTAGCTGTTGGTTGATTGTCATTTCTCTATCGATTTGACATACATATTGTTGACAAAGTGAGCAACAAATAATAGTGCTGATTATCTAATAGAGTAACACTAGACAAAATATCCATCACATATATATTATGTATATATTGTGTGTTATCCTCTTCTGCAAATTGAGAAGCTTCTAATGACATATAATATGTCAATATTTAGGTCTATTTCAGCTTTTTTAAATAATTATGCAAAAAATACATAACTTGTAATAATTGGTGTTTCATCTGTGGGACATAACTTGTGAGTCATGTGATTCTCAGCATGTTCGTTATAAATACCATTTTTTTTAAGTTACCATTTTTTTGTGATTTCTTACTTCCTGTGCTGCGAGCTTAGCTTCATTTCTTTGGTTATTAAGTGCTGCTTTATGTTCAGTTACCAAAAGATGCTCTAAATGACACCATAGTCAACTCTTATGTAATGCACAACAAATTTCCATGGCCATTCTACAAACAGTGAAAGTATGTGTGGCAAGGACAAGATCTACCATCTCACCAAGAACTATCAGTACCAAGATAACTATCAGAAAGGTACATCCATCCATCTTTTGAAACTTGCTCTCTGTTGCTATCTAACACAGGGATAGCAAATGTGCAGGAACCCTGGGGCTAGGGATTAAAGGCTTTGCACATACTACCACCTGGAAATATTAAATACTCTGTTTTAAGCATTTATCCAGTGTGCAAACTTAATGTTGATCAAAATTGGAGGGGACAGTTTTCCTAATTTTAAGCCATTACCAACGTGTTGTGTGTGTTTTCGGAAAATATATCATAATTAAAGACCATACTGATGTCATAAAACAGGCGATGCATAACAGATGAGACACACATCGTATACATTAGCATGCAGTTTGATGCCTTACAGGCAGACATTCCTGAGATGAGTCACTATTTTTTGAAGACCGTTTCTGCTACTTGACGGGTCCCGCTCATCGTCAACCACATGGATTCATGACTGCGTTGGTTCATGACCGCGTTGATTCATGACCGCGTTGGTTCATGACCGCGTTGATTCATGACCGCATTGGTTGCTGACTACGTACAAGATCCCCAGACTACATCATGTTGCTAGAACACCAGGAAAATTGCTTGTAATTCTAGTAGTAGTAGCATTAGTAGTAGTAGTAGTAGTAGTAATAATAATAATAATAAAAATAAAAAGAGAAAAAAATATCTGAAGTAATAAAAAGATCTCTGGTCATGACCCGGCTAATTTGTAAAGACCGGCTTAAGGGCTGTAAAGTCAAATATAATAATAATAATAATAATAATAATAATAATAATAATAATAATAATAATAATAATAATAATAATAATAATAA
>JABFDZ020000001.1:43616334-43633066 GCA_019775955.2 Pollimyrus isidori
TGTCTCTTTAGGTAAAAGCACCTGTTAAATAAATAAAGTATAAATATATTACATGTCATATTACTGGGGCTGAAATTCAAACCAATAAATAATTTGATGCATTTCCTGATTAGTAGCATGTAGATTGTGGATGGCTGTTCACACGTGTGATTTCACACAGTTCCAAGGCAAAATAACCTTGGGATCAAAGCAAAGAAAAAACACCCATTTGTTAGGCAAGAGCATCTCTGTGGTTTTAGATATAAAATGCTATAGGAGAATGTGAGAGATGAAAAGATAAAATGCAGAAAAAAACGATGAATTATTATACACCCACAGAAATACCTAGAGAAAGATCACTGCACAAAAAATCTGTGTCACACCACTAAATTATAGCGTGTGGATGTATAACCAATGACCAGCTAGGCTTTTCCTGTGGTTGAGCCCTGCTCAGTTTAGCTGACTAGTAGGTGACTTCCTTCCATTGCTGTCAGCTTTTGGCACCAACCTTTCTGGTGCCTCAGTTGAATGAATCCTGCAGCTACTTACAGCCCCTCATGTTAACAAAACCCTGGCAGAGAGCTAGTAAATCTAAAACTGAACATGGGAAGATTAGCATGGCATGCTAGACTAGTGAAAGCACATTAAAATGACATCACATCATTTCCTTGTTTCCTAGCTCACCTGCTCCTCAGACACAGGCGTGCCGTCAACGTGGTTGGGCGGTGATGCCTGCACAGGTTGCTGGGGCTGTGCATAGTTCTGGCCTCTGTGACGAAGAGATGGGAAGAATCGGCTCCAGTTGATCAGGTGAGCCTAAATGGAAAGCATTCCATATGTTAACCACCAGATGCCAGCAGAATCCAACATGGATGCAAATGCTGATGTGCACTGTGGTAATGCAACGCTGTACATGATCTTGACTTGTAAAATGCTGCAGGGTTACGGGAAAAACTAAAGCAACTAAGAAACCAAGTAAAGACAGAAACAGCAAAAACAAAAGTAATATTACAACACAAGTCACTTGTTTTCAGATCAAGTGCAAATACTAATCATATCCATAAACATAAGATCAAAAGCAGGTACTTAATCATTCCATTTGCAGAGACAGATTGCTACCATTTAACAAACATTTAAACACTAAAACTTCATAAGAAAGCGACATGCAGAATTTTAGTTTCAAAACAGTCTGTCAGAGAAGGATATCTGTGAAGAAAACTCTCTTTCATAATTTCCTATCTGCAAAATGCATAATCCACAATACATTTTAAAGTGAGTTCATTTGCTAGGAAGTTGAGGGCAAGTGCCACACACTCTGAAATAAGCAAAAACGACTAGTGAGAAATGTGAGCTCATTTGCTTGTGCACCTGGCAACCTTGTGGCTGAAAGGGAGTTTAATATGATCCTTCGCTCTAAATAACAGACTGTTCAGCATCCTGTTCCTGTACCAAAAAAAAAAAAAATCAGCTTTCACTAAATATGTCCTTCGCTACATTATACAATGAATGAGGATGGATTTTTCCTATTGTTTTTTAGAGAATGAAGACTGTAGTGATTAAAATCCGCTTTTTGACTGCATAGCGATAAATAAAACTTTCATAAAAATTGGTCAGGCTCTTGTACATGGTCTTAGCTACAATATATTTTAAACTTTGATACAATTCATTTTGAATGTGATTTCACTTAAGATGCAGAAAAAAGTCTTTTAAAAGACCACAGAGAGAACACTCCTGCATCTCAGATGATTATACACCTTTGGTTTTTTGACAATGCGACATAATCAGATGTCTTAAACACAACTTCACTTACAAGCATTTGGTGCCTGTAATTAGGAAACGAGCTGAAAAGAATAAGCAAACATTCACTACTTGCTGGGCTAAATCATTGCTACATACTTTCAATGAATTGAGCCACGCAGTGCTACTTCCTGTATGTGAGGGGACACACAGGGCTAATCATCGCTGAGGCCGAGGGTGAGTAAGACTCATCAGGCCAGCTCTGCAGGAAATGTGCAGTTTCCCTCACTTATTTGTGGTTTTACTGCTGAAAACACATTCCCTCAGAAGATCAAGATACAAGATCCAAAATCTCTTATATCTGCACACTCATGCATTATATCCTTCACAAGATGGACAGAAAGACAGACAGAAACTCAGACAGAAACTCACACAGACAGACATGACCACACATACCCTAAAACACCCCTAGTGACTCCCTTATATGTGTGTGTGTGTGTGTGTAAGAGAGAGAGAGAGAGAGATAGAGAGAGAGAAAATGTGTGTGCATATGGAGTTATATATAATAACAATGGCATATCTGAGCACAGATGGGCTCAGCAGAAAAGGAAGGTCACAACATCCAGGTGGAAGACAAAGAATTGCACAAAGGGCCCAGCTATGAGAAAAACAACCTAGTCTGGGAGTGAGTGAGGCAGCAGACCACCATGAGTATGCACCGGAGAATAAGTTCCTCTTTTCCTGTTAAATGCAACCCAGCACAGACAAAAAGCTACAGAATGCACACAGATTGCTATCTATCACAGAACTGGAACTGAAAAGAAGTTGAGTTTCTCTACTGGCCTCTGTCCTCTCAATCTTTGTGAGGGGGTTATACAACATTCTGAAGATATCCAGATGATGAGGAAGACTAATAACGATAATAAAACCACCCCCCAAATGATTGATTGTAAAACATAGTTTCCCACATATGCATATGTGACGCAACTATTATTTCTATTTCCCAGAACCGGATGCATGTATATCCGCAGCGGTGTGGGGGGATGAATGAAGCCAAATGAAACTTTACTACCCCAGTCTCCCTGGGTCTTATACCTCTGGGTATAAATGCATTTCAAGAAACTTAGCAGAAAGAAGCTGGCGACAGCCCTTTATTTTACTGCCCCCCACCCCGCGCCCCTCCCCTTAAAATAATCGGAACGCGTCACTGTCATCAGTCTTTCATGCTAAAACAGTCAAGCCACTGCGCCACCGCCATGGACGAACGTCTACTGCAGCTATACCTGCTGCTGGTGACCCCTCCTCATCTGGGCAAACTGAGAGAGGAGGATCTGATGGTCCAGCATGTCCGTCCGCTGCTGCCGCTGGATGTCTAACGTCGCTCCCATGCCAAGGCCAGCCTCCAGGGGGGGCTCCGACGCAGAGAGCAGAGGACGCATCACGTAGGAACAGCAGCGCGCTATCCAGCCAGGAACCAGGAGGAGGCGCTGTAACTTCAGCGCGTTTCTGTGGTAAAGCACACCTGATCCCTTGACACAGAGAACAAATACAAAAACAATAATATATAACAATTACATTTATAAAATGATTCTACCCCACTGTCAGAGTTCAAAAGTCCTTCTGAGCTGAGATAACAGTACAAACGTTTGAGCACTGGATCAACTTCTACAAAGGCCACACCACTAGACTACTAATGTTTTGTTAACTTACTTAACCGTAGGTAACCAAACAAAATAAAAGGTGTTTTTAGTTTTCTGATCTCAATCACAGATCATTATTTAAGAAAAGGTCCCCACAATATCAGATAAACAGGTTTTTATTGCATTGTGGGGACATGCAATATATACTCAGCAACAAAAATTAAGCACCCAGGCAGAGATGAAATTCATCTGCATGGCATGTGGTGAATGGTCATGTGACTGTATCACAACGATTATATCATCAGATAAAATGGACAACATAGTATGGGCTCACTGCTGGTCCCATGTCAGTAGGATGTGGCACGCACAGCCCCCCTCCCCCCCGAAAGGGAGTCATACAGCTATTGCCTGTGGCAAGTCAGCTCACAGCTGTTGTAACTGGACCTCAAGATTCTACAGATTGGCATCTAGTCTGAATTGACTTCTGAGCTGATCCCACCCTTGCTCAATTGGGGAAAGATCAGGGGACCTGGCTGGCCACGTCAGGACCTCAACACGACGCAGATGGTCCACAGACCACATGCTCTGTGTAGATGAGTATCGTCTTGTTAAAATACTGTACCAGGGTTCTGTCTCAGGAGAGGTAAGACATGAGGACACAGGATGTCACTGACGTAGTGCTGTGCTGTCAGGGTCCCTCAAATCACTACCAGAGATTTGAAGTCATACTCCATGGCTCCCCACACCATGATGTCATACCCCATGGCTCCCCACACCATGATGTCATACCCTATGGCTCCCCACACCATGATGTCATACCCTATGGCTCCCCACACCATGATACAAGGAGTAATGCCAGTTTGTCTCTCCACAACATCGGCAGGCTTGGTCCTCTCCCCTCGACACTCCATGCGTATATGACAGTCATTTATGGTAATGCAGAACCGGTATGTATTGCTGAATATGGTATGATGCCACTCGTCATGGTGTCACTGGTGTGAACGGCAGCCTACACATGGGAGGGTGGACCCGTAGTCCGGCTGACGTCAGTTGTCAAGACACTGTGTGGGACGACACAGGGTGTTATATAAAGTCCAATATCTGTGTCCAGATGATATAGTAGGTGCAGATGTCATGAGGTTCTGTCATGCTTGGGGCACAACATGACGATCCTCCCTTGGTGTGGTCTGTCTTGAGCAACCAGAACCTTCACCACATGTGTGGTGCCTTCTCGTGCCCACCGCTCCCAACATTGGGGGACTGACATCTCCGTGCCCCACATGCCGGGCAATTGCACAATACGACCACCCAGCCTCTTGCAAACCCACAGTGCAACCCCTATGAATCTCCGTCAAGTGCTGGTAATGCTGTGTGTTGCATCTACGAGGCATCCTCTGTGTCTGGTGACTAAATGTGCCAGTTCCTTGCAAATCAAACCATTTACATGCCCATCGCTGGTCTGCACATGTACCAAATTACATCCAAACTGGACCATTACTTCTGGGTGCTTAAGTTCTTTTGTCATTGTGTGTGCAATACATAACCCACAATAAGAAAGTTGAATTACTAAATTGTTAAATGCAGAATTCCTTTACTATATTATAAATATTCATCGTACAATATTGTATAGTAGACAATACAAAGAAATAACTACAGAGTCTATGAAATATATTGGCTATAAAAAATAGCTCATAAGATGTGTTTCAAAAGTCTAGTTGTTTCCTTGTGCACAAAGGAAATTTGCATTTGAAAAATGTGTGAAAACCACTAGGCTACTTCTGAACTACTTCCCGAACCGCTAAAATTGCTCTAATGAACATTTAAGGCAAAATAGGTTATTATTTAACCTGAAATAATCACCTTTACTATACAGATAAATACATACCTTTTGTTGCATGTTTGAATAACTTTACTTTAAAATGTAGTGCTACACTAAAATATTGTGGCAATAGCAGAACTCATGCAATGTCATTTCCTGTGCAGAAAAGGTGGTAAAAACCGTTTTTACAGTTGAGGACGTACTGAAGAGTAACAAGTTTATTTTACTGTCAGACTGACAGTCCGCAAGAAGATGACAAGGTCTCAGAGGAATCCATTGTTTTCTGATTTGCAACCAGCTGTGTGGCTATAGCTCTGTCATGACACTAACAGTGTTGGGGAAGACAGAGGTGGAGAGTTCAGATCAAATCCAGACCAAGGTTTTTTTCCAACCAACCAGCTGAGTACTCTAGGACTGTGACACTTCATACTCAACTGGTTGGTTGAGACAAAACCTTGGTGTGGATTTGAACTTTCTGGACCTGAACTTTCCTCCTCTGTCTTTAATGGATTACTTATGTGAGTTACTTGCCCAATGCTGGACACTAACCACGGACTTCAGAAATGAATAGATTCAGTAGATAATCCATTTCTCGAGAATGACCAAATTCTCCAAAGCCTACCTGATTTACACGTGTTATGTAGTATATTTGAACCTAACTGCTAAAATTGCTGGGTTTGCCGAAGGGTGTTTTACCACAGAAGTCCAGATAGAATCAATGTCAGAGTCAAAAAAGTTTCATAATCACAGAATAAGGATCCATTGCTATAAACAGAGTAGCAAAATATTTTGTCTAACAGGTTTCTCTCCAGCTAGAGTGTAGCTAACACGCTGCATTTAGAGATACACAATATATCATTTAACATATTTATAAAAATCAAGGTATTGGTATTGGTCCGATGTGTCAGTCTCAGCTGATATTGTACGTCTGATATTTAAACTTTATATCAAAAGCTAACAGTTAGTAGCACTAGAGCTAAAGAAATAATTTCTCCAATAATGGGGAATATTGTATTGAATTACATCAGTTCACTCACCAATTTCAATAAATAAGGGATGCCTCCAACCCCCCCCAGAACCCCCAGGTTGCTGATGATAAAATTTCCAAGTGGGGAAAGGGGGAGGAGGGGTGTGGGTATCAAACATTAGATTTGAAAATATGGAAGAAATCGATGGGTGGCAACTCTCCTTGAAGTGATCTCATAGAATCGGCCCACGAGGCAGTGTGAAGCAGCCTGTGACATTTCAATCTATCACTAAATCTGACCGGCAGATTGATCTTTTGTTTTCCACAGAGTTGAAAAAAGTTATGATGTCATTCTGCTAACTAGAGCCAGCGTCACCCTCACAAGACTTCAGTGCCAGGACACCCCACCTTACCCCAACCCCACAAGCAAATTCATGCCAAATTTAATCGTGGGGGACCAAAGCTCAGCAGATTTATTTGTGGGGAATATGAACTAACTAGATTAAAAACATTTTTTTTTTTAAATCATTGCTATTTGCTTGGCATGATAAACCTTCATCAACTGCACAATGCAGTTGTGCGGCTATGCTAGGCTTAAACAGCGCTTAATATTGACTGACAGCTAAACAAGTCAAATGGCAAAACCATAGTCATCCTGAAAAATCTTGACCTTTCAAAATACTAACCTCAGCGGCTGGTAAAACTGCATCTTAAAACCGAACATCTTTTGAAAAACGGAAATGTATGCTTTGACGTGAAAATTAGAGAAGTAAGATGAGTCTGATGTGTTTTTCTTTTCTTTCTACTGCCATCCTACAGTTGTTCCATAGTGGAATAACTTTCAGAACGCTTCATCAATTCAAGATAAAAAAATAAATATTCAAACAGTTGCTTTAAATCAGTACTTCTCAACTTGGTCTGCAGAGGCCCCCAAACAAATCTTACCAGGAGTGGGAGGGGGGGGCGGGGTGGCAAAAAAGTAGACCCTCTGCAGGGCATTCCTAAGGATGCTGAGAAATACTGATTTAGAACAATCATGAAAGCCTTAAATGTCTATACCAGGGGTCACCAACAGGCTGCCCCCCAGGGTCACATGAGTCGCCCATGGACCTGTTCTAAAAATAACACAGCTCACCAGTGAGCAGCACCTAAAATTGAGTTTTATCCTGTTGCTATTCTTCTTTAATCACATTTGACTTTACATGCATTTGAAAATGACAATATCTAAAAAAAGAAAAGCATTTAAAACATGTTTATTGTACATGAACTTTAGATAAGTTTAGAAGGGCGTTTCAAGCTGGTGGCCCTTTGTGCGGCTCAGTACCCGTGAATTAGCTCTCAGTTTCAAAAAGGTTGGTGACCCCTGTACTATACTGTTAAGCTAAGGTGAAGCAGAGAGAGACAAAGCAGGCAGGAGGAATTTCTAGGGTAGGAAAATCCCTTTGCAGAACAACTCATGTCATTGCTGAGTAAAAGGTGGTAATCTCAAGGACAGATAAACTGAACAACTGTCTACATCGTTACATGCAAATGAAACTTAGCAACCAATCAAAGTATAATTTGTGAAAAATGTGGCATGCGGGTGGAAAGGTACACCGGAAGACAAAAAAAACAGGTGTCACTGAGTAACATCTCAGTGCAGATTTAACTCATTGTGGGGCTTTGCTGTGTAAGCCGATTCACTGCACATTTACCAACAGGTGCTTGTGAGTTATTTTGTTGCCCGCGTTGAGAATCACTGGTGATTCAAAGCATAAAAAGTATTAGTAATAACTAAAAAGTACAGAAAAAAATGGAATCAAATATGACAAACTCCACAGTGACCTTACCAGTCCGCCAAGAGAGACGATCCACATGAAGGGACTGGACGTCAAAAGCTTTAATAAAGAAAAAAGGAAAAGTCATGTAGTCATTCAGCACTGCAACATTAATCTGTATAAAAAGGGCTGCCTGGTGTGTGATGCATCAGTGTAAAATGATGGACCTCAGTGTTCTAAAAAGTTCAGGCATGGATTTTGAAGCACAGAGCTGGTAATGTTCCGTTTTGGACATCCCCTTCCTTCTGTCTAGTGTCAAGAGAAAAAGCAAGAATTATGACTGATATTCATATCATTCAGGGGTCATTTTCCATCATGATGATGTCACCACAGTCATTTAAAGGTGAAAACCCAGAATTTAAAGCTAGGAAAACTTATGATCTATAGAACTCATTAAGTACACCAGCCTCCCAGTGTTGCTCCGGGAGTATGGACTCTTGTCTTGCTGACAGACAAAAACAGAGTCGCAAAGGAAGGACAACAAAAGCGGGACCTGGGAGTGGCGTGACAAGGGAGCCACTTCCTTCCACTCTGGCCCAGAGAGAGCACTGAGAGGGAGGGAATGAACACACAGCTTGTTTCCATGTGCCAGCATGTTTTGTATTTATTACACAAAAGTCTACCAATTCTCCCAGAATGCTTATAGACTATTCGTATGTTTCTAGAACTCACCAGGAAGCTTAATACGTAAGATGATGTGTAGACCCTGAGACCTTAGTCTACTAGACACTTTCCCTTATTTAGCCTCATACTAAAACACTGCACAGACAGTGGGAGGGGGGATTCATAAAGTCAGGCTCTATGTGGTAAGAGCATTTTGCATATCGATACAGATAACTAGTGACACTTTCGGGCACATATCATGTGGGAACATATTTTCATGACAGGTTTGCCTTAAACTAGCAAAACAGGAAGAACGATCTAGTGATAAACGGTGCAGCATGTTGAAATGGGGTAAAGAACAAATGACTTTCAATGACATTTCACAGAACAACAAACATTGTGTCATTTACTTCATGTGTTGAATTTGATTCATTCATTTCTGGTCTTGTTATTGATAAAACAGAATAACACAATAAAAATCACCAATAGTGACAAGATTTAAATATACAAGAAAATTATATAACAAAATAACCCAACCAGTGCGTGCAGTGATACTTCTATGAGACACTGTAAAAGTGATATGGTATAAGTTCAATTGAGAAACTGCAATTCATCGCTTCAAATTTCAGCTACCCCAATCCCAATTCAGACCACAAATGGGTTTCTCGTCATGCTCATATATGCTTTTCATTACCACATGCTTTCAACTTGGTTTGCAGCACAGAATTGTGTTAAGCAGAATCAAAACACCCGTGACTTAAAATAGAACAGAGATGTTGGCACTCACCTGTAGGCCTACAATGTAGACCAGAGATTTGTTTGTGATTGAGAACTGACCGAAGATCTGAGTGACTTGGACTTGAGGAATAGAGCAGTAGAAAGGCACGAAGAGGGCAAAGACTGGGCTCAGGCTGCACATGGGGAGGACAGAAAGCATGATTAAAGCCAGTCTGCTGCTGGATTTCACACAGCTCATTGGCTGATCACGCTTCATGATAGCACTGCATGTACACAAGCACCAAATTCTTCATCAATCTACCATGTCTGATTCACACATCAAAATAGACATCATTACCTACTTAGACAATTTCTTGGGGATCTTCTGGCAATATAACAGTCATTGGTTTAATGCAATGAACTATTCTAAAATAAGCTTATGACATGTGAAAGTGACAAATATGGTTTTGGTTTCTGAAATATCTGTATGGGTGCACCTGGTCACTAGACCCGCGTCAAAAATCACTTACATTTTTTCTTTTGCTATTTTGTGCTAAAAACTGATATGCCGGTAAACATCAGTCTTTAGACCCATTGCATTGCAGTGGTAAAAATTTTTGGGCTTTCATCAATAGCAATATAATAAATAATAATAATAGTAATAATAAAATAAATGAATAATACCATTACATGGAATATATGCTACACTATGGAATTTGTAATAGGTGTAAATCTGCACTAAATAAGCAGATATTTTCAAAATATTTCACTTCCTATAAAGCTAAGAAAGCAACAACCAAGGAAAAAGTGAACCACGGAGGAAATGACGTCAATCACCATAGTTACGCACAAAAGAGAGGGATCACACTTCTCTATTTCGTAGTGGACAGACAGAGCAGACATAACGTGGTTTGACTTGGGCAGAGTGAACAGCTTCTCTAGACCATGTGAAGACTAATTTTTTTTCCTCAACACCCATATTTCACAACAGTATTAAAGGAAAAAAAAAAATTTTTTTAATTTGGTAAGTACAATTTTTCGAATTTCTCGAGTGAACCAAAATGTATTCAGAAAATTTTAAAGCAAACTGCTTCTGTTACTTTTACTACAATCAAATTGTATGTAATTATTGTTTCACATTAATGAAAAAAACTAAATTATGTTTTTAGAAATAAAACTTAATTGAAAAAAACATTTTGTACTTCAATATTTCATTATACAAGGACAGGATGTTAACATTTTTATTTTCTTGACTCAAATTTGAGTTTTGACAATGTAACAGCTGCAATAAAATGATAAAACTGATACTGATAAACAAATCGTTATATTGTGTGGAAATAAAACCCTGGACAAAATACCTTAATAGGTTCATTTTGGAGATAATTGTTTTTGCACAAACAACAGTTCAACAGTTCAAGTAGTGATGATTTAACCTATTTACTGTAAACCGAGATATAGAACAATGGTTTTGAGTCAGAGATGCAACACAGGAAATCTACCTTTATTCATTTTTGGAGTATTCTAACCTGCCAAGTAACCAAAGGTTCACTAGTTAAAGAATGTGCTGTGGCAACAGAATTAAAGCTAATTGTAATGTTTACTAGAGCAAGTCTAGACACCACAGCTGCAAGATGGTGACATTCACAATGTTAAACTGTAGTGAGAGCACCAGTTTCTGAACATGCGATCTGTTAATAGAAAAAAAAAATGAAAATGAAGATCCTGACAGAGTTCTTTTCTGCTCTTGGTGAAAATCACAGAAGCTTAAGTAAAAAATGTGTTTAGTATATAAAATATTGCAATATCATAAATTAAAATTATTTAAGAAGTTTGCATTTTCATTTACACATGAACTAATTTGAAGCAGCCAGGGAGCACGTGGAAATAGAACTATGTTCTGCTTCTATTCTGCTTAGGACAAAACCTTACTCCGCCCTTCAAAGGGTGTGTAATAAGCAGCTACAGCAGTACAGAGCTCATAGGGGTGCCTGACTACTTCTGTTTGTGTGCCTGTGTGTGTGTGTGTGGAAATTCACCTCAGTAAGAAGTTACTCAGTATGTTTCATGGTACAGTAGAATGGTAGAAATCACCTGGCTATCGGATTTCAACAGAAAATTTCTCTCAGGATCTGAACATACCACTGCTGCTAAACTAGCATTGTGCTTCAGGCTCTTGTAAACGTCCTACTGAAAGTGCGAATGAAGGAATTTATTTTTAATTCTGTAAATGACCACACACCTCCGTCTTTGATGCATTTATGTTGGCACTTGGTTTGGGCGGCAAACATCTACTGCTGAAATAAGTGAACTGACAAACATCTTCAAAACATAAAAGTTTCACGGGTGCAGGCAGACAGCATCAGTCACACGATAAAAACATATGAAGGTCCAATAACAGAGAATTTGGTTTCACCTGTTCTGCTTTCTACATTTTATCGCCGATATTTTTTCCTGTTTTTACTTCTATATTACAGACTAATTCAAAGCCAAACAAGCAATGCACGAGAAAAGGTTAGAGATGTTTGGAGGAATGTGAGAAGCAGCATGCAACATTTATATCCATAAAAACAAGATACAAACACACTCAAATCAAGAAGAACATTTGTGCTTACAAAGATCCAAGACGTCATTATATGTTGCCGCCATTATGGCGAGAAATGAAAACATCTTGAGAACAAAACTTCCCTTAAGTGTGTTGATAAAAAATTCTGACATTAGTGTTCATTCAAATTATTTTACTAAAGAAGAAAAACAGAGGCATTTAAAGTTAAAAAGAAAAACAGATTTTATCAAAAAAAATGCTGATTATTTAATAAAGGACATTTTTCAAATTATCATTTTTCTTCATATTTTTAATAAGAAGCTAAATATCACACTATGACACATGATACTATAGCACTGTGGACTTGTTATCGTGATATTATAGCACTGTGGACTTGTTATCGTGATATTATAGCACTGTTGACTTGTTATCATGATATTATAGCACTGTGGACTTGTTATCGTGATATTATAGCACTGTGGACTTGTTATCGTGATATTATAGCACTGTTGACTTGTTATCGTGATATTATAGCACTGTGGACTTGTTATCGTGATATTATAGCACTGTGGGTTTTTGATATCGTTACATCCCTATCTGACACTCTACTTTTTTCCCGCAGATCTTAGACATGGAGGTACTGTGGGGGAACATGAGCACCAACTCCTCAGTTGAGGGAGAATGCACAAACCTGTACGACCACCGGCACACGGCCAAAATTATGATGTCACTCCACTATTCCATTGTTTTCATTGTGGGATTACTGGGGAACCTGCTTGCCCTACATGTAATCTGGCCTAACTTGAAGAAGATAAATTCCACCACACTCTACTCCACTAACTTGGCAATATCAGACATCCTCTTCACGCTTTCTTTGCCACTGCGCATTATGTACTACGGGATGGGCTTCCACTGGCCCCTAGGTGGCGTCCTCTGCAAGGTGACTGGCCTCATCTTCTACATCAACACCTATGCTGGGGTCAACTTCATGACCTGCCTCAGTGTAGACCGCTTCATTGCTGTGGTGCTGCCGCTGCGCTACAGCCGCTTTCGGAAGGTACAAAATGTCAAGTATATCTGCGCCGCTGTCTGGATGTTGGTTTTGGCTCAAACTCTGCCACTGCTGTTCAATCCAATGACAAATAAGGAGAAGGATGAGTATGTGACCTGCATGGAGTACCCTAACTTTGAGAAAGTGGACAACCTGCCATATATGTTGATCGGAGCAGTCTTCTTGGGCTATGGCATCCCAGTAATGACCATACTGGTGTGTTACTCTGTCCTGTCCCGGAAGCTATACATTGCAGCCAAGAGTAATCACCTGACTGGAAAATCTGGCCGAAACAAAAAAGCCATTGGCGTCATCTGCTGTGTCATGCTGGTTTTCACTGTGTGCTACAGCCCTTATCACATTGACATCCTGCAGTACATGATCCGAAAGCTCATCTACAAGCCTGACTGCCAAGAGTTGTTCACCTTTCAAGTCTCTCTGCATGTCACAGTCTGCCTCATGAATTTCAACACCTGCCTTGACCCGTTCATTTATTTCTTTGCCTGCAAGGGCTACAAACGGAAAATCATGAAGATCCTAAAGAAACAGGTGAGCGTTTCCTTCTCCAGCGTAGTCCGGACTTCTCCGGACGTCTACTCCCGTGATGCTGTCGATGGTGCAGAGATGCAGTTAAACAGCAAGAGCAACATATGAAAACAGTCAAATGACCATGCTAACTGAAGGAGGACTGCATTAAGCAGGCTAAGCATGAGCTTGAGCAGAAGATCCCACCAAGTACCGAACTGATGCTTTGTGGAACAAAAACTAATAAAGTTCTGGAAGAACATATTCAGTACAAAACATTACTGCCATCAAGCACAGAAACTACCTGCCCGAAAAAAACAGACAAATTGCATAATTTGAGAAGCATATCGAGTAAGCTCACACTCTTACCTTGTATCTACACTCTCAGAAAAAAAGGGTGAAAATGTATAATTTTGATGTCACTGGGATTATACACTCAAAGGTCTGCCTATTGTTCCCTTTAGCCGTAAGCAATTGTAGCTTTTAAGGATCAGAAATGGACTTGATGGCAATCTGATCCTTGTACATTTCTGTACTGTAAAAAGTAATGTTTCCAGATTGTTAAATCAGTAGTAGGATTCAAGCATCTCACGTGTTGAAAATGATCCGTGTAAATAAGATGCTGACCTGTCGGAATTAACCATTTACATAACTACTGAGCTAACTGAGTTCTGTTTTGAGGCAACCATGTAAATTATCTGGCCTAAAAGCTCAACTCCTGGGAAACAAGCTGGTATATAAATGGATGTATAAATGTTTTTTTGCACTGTATTAAATATTAAATTAAATAATGATAAATCCTTGCAGAGTTCATTAAATTACATTAGATTAATTTTATTGTCATTATGTAGAGTGCCAACCAGTACAGTTGCAATGCAGTTATAATCAGACCAGAAATGCAAGAATATTATCATTTACCAAAGGTACTGTAATGATTAAAGTGCAGGAATGAAGAGCATGTAGAGAAACCAGAAGGTAACATTGCTGGGGTTCTCAAAATGCAAAGGCGCGGATGCGGACAGAACCGCAAGTTAATCCGGCCCATCTGAAAATGCACCTTATTACGGCTTAAGTAAAAAGCCTTAAACGAGCAATAACATACGAGAAGGAGTGAGGTTGTACTCCAATGCATCACGACAGTGATTTGGTCATAGCCAAGAAGGCACACGCCGAGTGCTGAAGATAATCAAAGCCAGGATATATTGGAGTACAATTGCATGACATATGTTATTGCTTTTACACAACAGTTTGTCAAATAGCATTTATAAGGTAACTGTAATAAGCCAGATTATACTTTGCTTGACTGTTGCCAAGCAACAAAAACATTCCAATGCAACACAACTGACTCGCTAAAACTACTTTGCATCATTTAAATTTAAGTAACGGTTTTTAGACACACCTGTAAAGTGAAGTGATACATCTGACGCGAAACATCTGAGTGCATTAATACTCATAACATCACTTGCAGAATACCTCTTGTCCAATCAGATTTCTTGCTTGGACCTAACGGTTGTATAACGTGGTTATACAAAGAGCCCAAACAATCAGTGAGAATGAAAACGTTGCCATTTTTGTAATATATTGATGTTTGTATCAAAGGTTACCGTTAATTTAAAGTTCACCAAATGCTGTTTTGTTATTGAAAATAGTTCCGGACCTCTGACTTAAAATAAAAATTGGACGCGGACTTTTGGTCAAACTGCTTGAGGACGCCTGCCATCATGGGACTGCCATATAAGAAAATATATTGGCAAGCAGAGATATACAAATGTATCTGTACCATAGGAACCAAATGAGTGAAAAAAATAGCCCAAGAAACAATATAACATATCTGGGGGAGAGACCGTGTTTCATAAATTAATTATTAACATGTTTTTATGTAGCGGATAACTTTATCCAAAGTAATGTACAGTTGAGAAAGTAGATCCCCCCAGTTCTTGGAACTATTGTGGTTGGAGGTCTTGCTCAAGGGCCCAGTGGTGAAACCACTTTCCTGACCGAGGGATTTGAAACTACAACCATCTGGTCGCCGGCATGCAACCCCCTTAGCTAACTGAAGCAATGATAGATAGTCCCGATTATAAAACACGCAAAAAAAGCAGTATCAGAAAACGAAGCGATATTTTAAAGGTGGCAAAGCGGAAACTCTCAGTAAGTGTTTGTATGTGTGTGTGTGTGTGTGCGCGCGTGTGTGTGAGGGGGGAAGAGGGGGGGGGGGGATCTGAAACCAACTATTTTACAATTAACCACTCATTGAATTATATTCTAATTGAAGAATATATAAGTCAGGAACCAGGCTGAACTTTTTCCAGCACAGTCTTATAACATTGTAAACTGAAAAACTTAGCATGCTGCAAACAGGGGCTATGATAATGCACATCCATGCACACATTACTGACCAGCAGAAGGAACACAAAAAACAAATCTTGTTTCATAGTCAGAACAATGTGATTATTTGCTTTGACAGACCACACACAGCCTCATTTGAGCCTTATCTTAAGTATCGGTGAAGATCCTTAGGGCAAATCAAACTAAACCAGTTAACACATAAACCTAAAACAGGAAGGACCACTGATCCTCTGAAACATTTGATACCCATCTGAAAAAACAGACTTCTGTCTATAATTATCTTTTAAATCATGGGAATTTCTCAAGACACCAGCTACTTCCTCCAAGCACAGATACAATGAAGTTTATTATTCTGTTACATGCCATCATTCAAATGTACATCACTTGGAAAACAACACACTCAAGATTTTTTATATTACACAGTAGACCTAAGAGGTAAAAATTATTCAATTTGTTTATTAAATACTGCCATCTACTGGGCAGCATGAAATATAATTCTTGTACCTCAAACGTATAAAGGAGGTGATGGTACTGACCCGAAAACTTGTACTGACATTTGACAAACTATTAAATGACAAATAAAGTATACTAAATGGTTTCATCCATGTTCTTGGAAATGAATAAAAGAGTATATTAAAAAGCTAATCTTGTGTCTGCAATGTATACACTACATATCTGAAGTGCTTTAACACTAAACTTCCCTGAAAGCTCCGAAAAATTTCGGAGCCTCTGGTGGAGCCACCCCCCCTTCACTCCCCGCACAAACTGGCCGCAGCCTCATTAGCGCCAATCAACACTTATTGTTTTGCAAATAAAGCGAGTTTCACGGTTTCAACCTCGGGTCAGCATAGAGACGTTTTTCTATGAGTGTGGTCTGAGGAATCATGAAATACAGGTTGTAATATATCGTAATTATGGGCCTATTCATGTATATGAAAGGCCCATATTGTTATTCACCTAGTAAACTACTTTTGCCAAATTTGCGC
>JABFDZ020000001.1:43641338-43654926 GCA_019775955.2 Pollimyrus isidori
GTCCAGGAGGGGGGATGAGTCAGCCGGGAAGTAAAGTAGTTCTGTTTTACTGGGGTTGAGTTTCAGTTGGTGAGCAGCCATCCAAGATGAGATGTCTGCTAGACACGCAGATATCTTGCTGGAGATTCGAGTGTCTGAAGGAGGGAAGGAGAGGATGAGTTGAGTGTCATCCGCAAAGCAGTGGTAAGAGAAGCCATGAGAGGATGAGTATAAAGAGTCACAGAGAACTCAACTGGTTGGTTGAAACAAAATCTTGGTCTGGATTTGTACATTCGGGACCTGAACTCTCCACCTTCACTTTACGCAGGACTGCACATGGTTCATAATACGCTAGTGCAGATGGAGACAGGTGGCAGTGTGGTCCAGAAAGCAGCATTGCTCACCTGGCACTCCTCTCTGATGGCCTGCAGGTTATAGAAGAAGATGCTCTGGTAGTGAGGAAATCCCAGAGTGAGCAGACCGGCCAGGGCGCTGGGGACAATCAGCAGGCCTTTACAGAGAGGAGCCTTATCTGTGCGGTAAGGAAGTGTGTGACAGACAGTACAGGAGACCCTTTGCGGCAGTGAGATGGGCCACAGTCCCCTCACTGCAGACATTTTGGGTAGCACTTTACTAGAGGGGGAACAAATAATGTAGCAGCATACACTGAACCGGAAAGTAAGTGTTAGTTATGTACTGGTCCCATGTATGTTGAATATGGGTTTATGTATTTCATGCACTTACAATGTTTGTTTATGATTCGTTACTAAGTTACTTGTACCTCCTCCAGAGAAGTGTTACCTTTTATCTTAACTGAGCCTCTCAGGCTGTTCAAAACAAGCATAGCATAAGGTACTGGCAGGTAAAAATTGAAAACTGGCCTAAGTTATATTCAATAAGTCATAGTGGTTTATTTTGATAACAAATAAAGACACACAAAAATCTGAGACATTATCTTTCCCGTTTTTTGAACATGGCTCCTGGGGCTTCCCTGATCTGATAAGTGGGGACCTCATCTTCATTTTCAAGGCAACGTTTTTTTTTTTTTAAAAAAAAAACGTAAAGTATGTGACATTCATTGGTAGATAAATGATAAGCTAGATCTGAAATATTTTGGGCCTGCTTTTACACGTTCCTTCAGCTAATGCATCTACATGCCAGTACCCAATAGCGTATATTATCTAAGGCAGTGTTTCCCCATCCAGCCCTCGGGGACCCACAGACAGTCCACATTTTTGCTCCCTCCAAGCTCCCTAGTAAAAATGTGGACAGTCTAACAAGGAGCTAGGAGGTGCCTGAGAACTGGGTTGGGAAACACTGATCTAAGGCATTAACAAGAAGAAAAAAAAAACATTCTACAGTGTGAGCGTGTGAAGATATCCCTATAATAGACCAGCATTGCATCAAGTGCATGCCTACACCTCGCCCCCTGTGTGGCCTGGGACAGCCTCCAGGCAACCTTGACCACGATGGATGGATGGATACTGTCTTATCACTGAAACATTTGTTGCTTCAGAAGCAGCAGCTTCAGCAACATTAATGACTTTGAAACTACTGTTCTGTATTATAGGGCATGAGCAGCATCCACTGACTTAACATGAATATATTGTTGAGCAGAGCCGATCCGCACCAAAGGTAACATAGGTGATTGCTTAAGATTAGTACAACAAAAAAAAACCTCTGGGTCACATTCCATCACAGTACAGTTATTTACACATGCTTTTGAATTCCATAGATTGGATGCACAAACTTAAAAAATTCATAGCTAAAAAGGTATTTGGAGTAGAGCTATAGGATTTGCAAGGTCACGTGGCTAAGTTCAAGAAATCCATGATATGAACTGGTTGGTCTACTGGAGTTGGTATGGAATGACCCATCTGTGATACATATTAGAACCCTCATAGGGCTACAATTATTAAAATAAGAGGGGATATTCTGGGGCAGTATGCGACTCTCTGAGTAAGGACTCTTTGCCCATGGTTGGAAGGTTGCCGGTTCAAATTACATTGTCGCAGAGCTGTTTCACTGATGGGCCCTCGAGCGAGGTTCTTAATCCCCAATGGCTCCTGAGACTGGCTGACTAACATCTAACCTGCACATCACTTTGGACAAAAACATCTGATAACAATGTAAATGTGGGACAGCACAAAGCACACTGATGATTAACACAAACCACAGCTACCGTCCAGGCACTGCTGGAGTATGTGGGTTACCCCAAAAAACCTGTAGGCATCAGCTCTTCAATGACCATATAGTTACACCTAATTTTAACAATGAAACATAGAGTATCATATATAAAACAATATACATGTTAGAAACTGGTGCAAATATGGAAAGCATATATTTTTGTAATATTTTTTGTTCAAAATACAAAATAGGATGTGGTGTGGGGGCTGAAGAAATGAGTAGAATATTGTGCCCTCCTGATGCCTCTACAATCCCAGCTGCTCTATTAAAAAAAGCTACTTAAACCATTAAAACAACAATAGCTGGGAAATTTACACATGGATAATAAGAACTTTATTGCTATGAACGTACTTAAAAGTCTGACAACCTCCCTACTTATGATACCTTGGCTATGAGTTGGCTATAAGTGTCATCTCGACACTCGTTGAAACATATCTCTGTTTTTCGGGACCTGTGAAGTACATTACAGACTGGGGTATCACAACTTCATTTCAAAGTAAACGGTTGTTTTATGTCACCAAGAGTAGAGTTTGGACCTTTCCTTAAAAGAACAAAATCACATGTCAACCGCAGGCTTACTAGCCTGTCTCTTATAACGCGTTAGTCAGTTATAGATGACTAAAATGCCATCGTTGACATCCATTGGGTACAATGACACTCTAATCATTATCACTACAAAAAAATTCTGTTACGATAGTGCTAGCTACATCGTTAAAAATAAAGTATTCTGTATTTTATTGCATCGCTAAATGGTCAATAAGCGGACTTAATAAATTATACTGTTGTACGATATTAAATGCACTCGTTTTAAAAGTTTTCAGTCGCTACAGTTCTGCTTGCGAAATGAATGACAATGCAGACCCAAAACAGAAACAAACTTCAAAGACAGCAGTAAAAACGTAGAATTCACTTACACAAACCCCTAGAGCCAGTGATCGTAAACATCTCCCAGATGATATTATTTGTTTATTAAGAGAACTGACAAAAACCGAGCAATAACAAATACACTAACAAACAAGAACAAAACTTAAAATAAAAGTTAAAGTAACAAAAAAATCAATAAATCGTGAAAAGGGCAAAGGTTACATACTACGGAAGACCATAAAGCCCAATATTAATCCAGTACGGCGTTTTGAAACGATGAAATAAATACAAAATGAGTAATGCCCATGTGCACGAATATCCTTTATTAGAAGAAATTAGAATATTAGAATATAAAATAACAATCATTATTGATGTGTTAATGTTTTTTATATACAAACATACCTGTAGTTAATATAGTGCAGTGACGCGTTTAAACACACCAACACCAGTGAGAATAATATATTGTTCGCTTGCATTTTTTTTTTGTTTGATTTGATAATCCTTATATGGTTGGAAGGCGGATAGCAAATGACTTAGAGGCCTTACTATTCTATTTGACTAATTTAATTATGCTCTGCGTCTATTTGTCCACTAGATGGAGGCAAACGCCTGCATATTATATTATTTTCAGGGCAGAGTAGGCCGTCCTAAAGGAAAATCTGCGCGTGACCTAGTGAGGGACACGCGATAGAAGTGATAAGAAGCACGAAAAGAGACGGTTTCAATAATTAATTTAATTACTAGGCTTCCAAATTGAATATTTCTACTGGAAGGCTAGTTGGAAGGAAGAACACTATTTAGCTGCTTAATAATTTGATTCATTTTATACTGCTGATTTTCATAGGTAACTGCCATAGGTGAGGAATTTTGCCAGGTTAGTATGCATTTAAATGTTACCGAATGCCTTCATAATCTAACCACGTGGGGAATGTCCTATTTCGGCAATGTCCTTCTTCGATTGCAGACATAGCAAAATGTATGGTTTACTTTATGTCTTTATACCAGGAACCATGATCTTTGGATATAGTATCTTGCTAAAATTGTATAGGAAAGTGGAGTGAACTAGACTTGACTCTTGCCCCCCAAACTCCCCCACCCAACCTTGCAACCTTGATCAGGATACCCAACGGCATAGATGGATAGATAAACAGAGAAACACAGAGATGAAAATACAGCTCTTTAATTAAGACAGTAGTGGATATATTTTTATATTCTGTTTCCTATATATCTCTAAAGGATGCCACTTTTCATGCTTCATCAACGGGCATTGTTTTCAGTTAAACAGCTGCCTATTATTTTGAAAATGTCTTCATTTAGTTAATGCCTCGCTCCCTTTAATCACTAACTTTAGCCGGTTATTTCCCTGGATATTTCACCTAAACCAATGTAAGGTGACTACTTTGCAGCTCCTATGAACTAGCAGGCGAGGTTATTGGTCTATTTCCTTAACGACAGCGCTACCTGCACTGGCCATTTTCTTTTCTTTTATGGCGTGATAGACTGATCTGGGATTTGAGTTATTAAAGTCATTGACCACTGTGTATTGTTCCATTACTTTGGACATAACAGGGAGAATAAAATAAAAATCACTTTAGATCATAACACTTGTGAGCAATCAGCTCATATTTCCGGCACCAAATTGTTCTGCCTGAAAAATTCTTGTAACAGTGCACTAGATGGTCTGATCATACAGCAGCTATTTTGCAGGCAATGAAGTCCAAGTTTTTATTATGAACTAACAGGCTAGTTGGTACTTGTGATACCTGTGTATTGCATGTACAGTATTTGTTCTCCACAAATATCAAACTGCAATTTAAATTAGCTTTATAATTTACTAATAGCAGATGGCCGGAAGCTTCTTGAACACTGACTTTCCCATATTCAGGGCATTCGACCTATCAGAGCTCAAGGAGCCATTCTGACAGTCAGTGCCATTAAAAACAATTAAATCTTCAGTCCAGTCATGCAAGCTATGATAAATTATAGGCGAGCTTTCTTGCTCATTTAAAATCTTCATGAGAAGCACTTTCACAGTGTAGGCATTAATGAAAACAAGATTGTCTTTCATTCAAGCTGATTTAAAAGCTCAACTACCAGATGCTGCACTCTGGTTATAAAAAAGAGAAGTCGGTATTAAACAAAGCTAAGCAAAAAAATTCCAATTTTTTCCATCGCCTGTGCTGAAAACAAATCAGCCTTCATGTACAATGACCATCTGTTTGTTATTTGATATGTGTGAATACATGTTGTAATGACTTTGTTTGTGAATCACTCAGTGCAATGGAAAACATAAGGGCTCTCGAAGTGCTGCAGTTTTCAAAGCTAATCATATAATTGGACACAATAGTCAATGACAAATGGAGACGCATAAAGGCAGCCAGCTGTGAAGTGAATATGTAATCATTGTAAAATCATAAAATTTTCCATATTTGAAGATAGCTTAATGGACTTTGCTTGTCAGCACAGTATCAAGTGATGATCAGAGATACCATAATCAGATTTATTTTCTAAATGTTCCTTTAATTTTGTTGTATTCCATGCATAATAAATTTGTATCTGTCCTTATTACTCTCACTAACTCACTCTCATAACATATATAGTTTTAAAGACAATTGCGCTACATAAGATGATTACTACAGTCATGCCATTAGTATGTGTTTGTTTTACTATTGGATGTCTACTATTGAATAGTCCTGGACATTTCCATCAGGGTATTTCCTGTCCAGTACCCTATATTCACTTGAATAGGGGATATATATATATATATATATAAGTTTTAATATTTTTTTTCTGCCTATTTTGGTTCATGCTGCAGTCCAAAATCTTACAGTTAATCTACCTAGTATCACTCAGTTGCCTATAGTGCGTGTATGTCGGCGAAAGGATTGATATCCCATCCGGGGTGTTACAGGTAACATAAAGGGGGTGGATCAGGACGATTCCAAGGGCCCCTGAGTGACTGGGACTGGTTTGCATTGGGGGCCCATTGTGGCATATCTTAAGGGGTCCAAAATCTGTAGCTACACCTTGTGTCACTGTATCAGCCTCCTGGTGGTGCTGTTGCAGGTCAATAACTGAAAGAAGCATGGATGCATTATTGCGAAGTATTCTCAAGAAATCACAGTGTACCGGAAAAAGTCTGTGTTCATGATTCAATGCATTAATTAACTGGGGTTTCTAAAGAATTCTTGTTTTTCCCTAAAATAATTAAAGTCTTTTAAGGTAAAACGGTGTTGATTCAAAATTGAATGCACTCGATCCACAGGAGACCACACTAAGAATGCATTAGGGAGCATTTTTAATGTTGTTTCCTTCAAATTAACCAGCATGTGTATTATTGTTTTTGAACATTCACTTACATCATCCAGATAGTGAAGCTGATGTTCTTTAATTGTAACTTAACCTTTGTACTTTGCTGATTTTGTCTATTTGCTTGAAGGATAAATCCAAATAAAAGTGAACGGTAGTTAAACGGTTTCCCACTCTCCCATGCTATTATTGTTGGTATATCTGTTCATCTCCTAACACACCTGGACCAGGTCATGGTTTGGGACAGAATCAATATAAGGCTACGTAAGGCGGGGTTTCATGGGTACCAGCCCGCATACATGTACCCACTCATCCAATCACAGGCATCCGGAAACGTAGAGGTACCATTTAGCCTAAATGCATGATTTTGGACTTTTGGAGGAGAGAAGAACCAAACTCCACACCAAAAGCAGAGGTGGGATGGAAGCAACCAAGGATGCATGATGACTGTTATGCCAAGCCCAGAGGTTGAACCAGAGACCTTATGGTCATGGGCACAGAGATTTAGCCCCCTGAGCCACTCGCCAACCCCACTGTTATCATTAATGGACCTTATCGGAAATGAACAAGCGATGTTTTTCACTGAGCAACACATGGTACACATAAAACACTAAATTAAGGCAAATACGCCTAACGTGCATTAACGATAGCTGTATTTACTTTTTATTTTAAGTCCACAAATGACATACACATACATATACATGGCCACATTGTTAGGTAAGTCTAATTAGGATCATACAAGACCCACTTTTGATTCCAGAATGACTTCAAGAGAAGATGCATTGTGCAGTCAAAGAAACCATTTGCACTTTTTACCTCCCAGTTAGCTTTAACCGGTCTGGCTGGTCTTCCCGGATCTCCCTCATTAACATGGCGTATTCAGCGATTGAAGTTCCATTGACTGGATGTTTTTTGTTCACTACCCTGTTCTCTGTAAACTCTAGACACTGTAGTGTGTGAAATTCCCAGGAGGACGGCTGTTCCTGAGGGTGCTGGAACCCTCCCTCATGGCATCGACAATCACACTGTGTTCAAGAACACTTAGATCAGGCACCGTAGCTGTTCTAACACTTAATTGAACAGTAAGTGAATCTCTCAGTCATGGTTGCATAATGTGCGTATTCAGTTGCAGTCACATGATTTAGTGTTTAGAGGAACAGCTGTCTGCATTGGCAAGCAGGTGTACCTAATAAAATGGACACAGAGTATTAATGCAGCAACATATTCCAACATGGAACATTAAGTCTAGTATTTTTTATTATGTTTTTTTTCTGTGACTCATGAGATTAGTAATTTTACTCACCAATTAATACAGATTGTATTATTAGTAAAACGTGCTCTCCAAATTAGTTTGGCACACTGTAACTTTAATGTATATGTACGTGCGTGTAATAATGAACGTAAGGTAACATCTTTCTTATTAGACAGTCTGGCAATTTGTATTTCATTTGCAAACCGTAACATTCTTTGCCAAAGAGAGCTACACAATGCTTTTTAAACCCTTTTATAAATAGGGATAATCTATAAAAAAGCATTTAATTGTCAGGAATTAGGTCTACTTGATCACCCAGTTAGGAATGTAAAACTGGGGAATGTATCACTTTGATTACAGCTGTTGTTTTTCTAGCGGATCGTGCTGCTGCTGACGCACACAAAGAGCATCGCAGTGCCATTAGCGAACATAAATAATGCAGAGCTTTTTCAACTCTACTTAGCTAAGTGGCTTGAAATCTTGGGCTCCTTTTGTCAGGTTTTCAATAGATTAGTGTAAGATTTATTTTAATCCAGTAAAGTACTATGTTCTTGACATAATAAGTGAACAGATTTTTACGCACCGCATACATCTGAATTCTTTGAAGTGTCTTGCGAGGTGCAGCGGGATTTAGGCGATATTTTGACGATGTGGTGAGGTTTCCTTTTAAGAGGATCAGACCACTGGGTGAACAACCCATATATTACAGGAACGTTTAAAACGACTTAAAGATTTTACAAATCAGAGCAAAATTAAATGAGAATCTTAAGTGAGTTCGTAACAAATTGCTGTGAAAAGTTTATCTTGTAACAACAAATGAAATAATGATTTAACAAATTAAACAAATTAAATCATGTTTGTGGATTACTGGCAATCCTGGCAACCTTCAATTCAATGAACGATCTTCCGTACCTATTTGAAGACATTGATGTTTTCGAATTATAGAAAATATAAAAGGGATCACCACTGAAATTTGACCATTTCATATATTGTGTATCGTTCTGTCTGCAATAGAAATTGACAGCACATATGTCCCTTTAATCGCAATATTATGTTTCTCATCGTTTATTATTGTTTTCTTTTGCTTTTTTTGCTTTTAGTTTTTCCCTAGTATCATGATGCTGTCAGTAAATTATGGATGCGTTTATAATGGGAATTATAGTCAATCACGTGTCCATATACTTTTGAATAGGTATGAGCAGCGGATCAAGAACGTTGGATAAAAACGAGAAAAAATAGCCTTTATAACTGAAGCTGGAAAAAACTAAGCAGCACCTCGGGGAAGATCAGTAGCAGAACTGTAGGATTTAATGTGCTGACAGCAGTGCACCTTCTCTGAAAGTGGGAATAGCAAGGTCCAACTTTGAGAAATAACAAATAAATCTGCTGAGCGTAGCTCGAACCAGGTCATCACGTGACCGGCTGGGTATTTGAATGACTGCCGACCGAGCAGTTTGTCGATGCCGTAGCCGGAGCGTCAAACATGCGGTCCGGCATCATCTGTGGCTCACCCAGGGAACACCGGGTGTGTTGCATGTAATGAAGCTGCATCCAAACAGGAAAAACATAGACAGCATATTCAGCAGCTGGAGTGAAAGAATAAATTAATTATGTTACTTCTTCCAAGGGGTAATGAAGATTACCCAAGATCGGCATTTCTGATGGGGCTAATGGCATATATTCAATGGAAAGGCCATGCCACTTATCAACTAAGGAGCCTATATCGTATAAACTGTAGGCCTATGTTATTACCACACAAATTTTCTCTAAGCTAGTATTGTGCAATATTTTTTTACTTTACTCTGTTCCATTTGTTATCCTACGTTGTCATCGTTTCATATCCTATGGCAGGGGTGCCCAACTCCAGTCCTGGGGGGCCAGAGCCCTGCCTTGTGCTAATTACCACACAGCTCTTGAGCTGTATCATTTATGGTGGAACAGGGAAAGAACTAAAGCTACACAGGGCTCCGGCCCCCCAGCACTGGAGTTAGGCACCCCTGTCCCATGGTGTCATCAGTCAATTGTATTATGAATTTTTTATACTGAGCTGGACAAAAACTCAGATGATATTAAAGTAAATCTGGTACGCATAGAATTTTCCTGGATTTCTGCAAGATTCGGACACGATACCCATGACATTTGTACATCCTTCTTGTATAGGAACCAAATGTTTAATTAACAAAGACATATATAGAACCCAAATAAAGAATTTATCTTTTACATATGAAAGATGTTCAACAGTAGTGTCTTCCTCAAGAATGCAGTAGCCCACTGAACAGTCCAACATAGTCATTGTCTTAAAGTCTCAGCTAAGACTGTAGTTCTAAAACGCACCAAAAGATCTGTTTGATGTAATAGTAGGAGTAGTTCACCTGGTGTGGAATTTTGCATAAAGCACAAACAGAACAATTCATGTGAGCCACCACCATGGCTATTGTGTAGAACAGGGGTGGGGAACCTATTCCATGGAGGGCCAGTGTGGGTTTTTGGGATGTCCTTTAAATTCCAAGTTCCTAGTCGAAAATTTAAACAGTAAAAACCCCAGAAGTCAGAATTCCGACACGTGGACTTGAAGGAATCAACACAACCCCAAGCTCAGAATCCAAGATGGCTGCGTCCTTTATCATCAGAAGTTAAAGCTGTAGTTTTATACCGTTTATTAACACTTACGTCTTATTTATTGCTCATTAAGTGGGTGGTACGCACAGTATTATCCAAGTGCTATCTGTGGACGTGTTGCTACTCAAAATACCGCATAATGTGTAGTTATCCACTGACACTGCTAACAATAGCTAACAATTAACTGGGCTAGAACTGGGACCATTTCATTAAGAAGGATTACATGCTTAAGCCGACAACTTGTCCGATTTAAGGTAGTCTGGGCTAAATGTAATGAACAAATAAAAAGGCCATTTAAACTGGGGTACATTAATTCGACAAGTTGTCCATGGTATTGTTAAATAGCTTTCCAACTTTCCGTACTGTATGACTGTTAAGTCGTGTGTGACGTCATTCCCAGTTTTGAGTTCCGATCTCTGAGGTAAATGGAAGGCAGCATTAGTACGTCTCTTTAGGACCATGCACCTGGAACAGTGACTATTTCTCTGCCAATAAACTAGCTAAAGTGGGTTGGCCCCGCCCAGAAAGAATTTGCGTTTCAGGGTCCTATTCGTTCTGAAGGATGTAGCGACATCAACGTCACCGGCATTACACCTCCAAAATGCTTCTGATGCCCCTGCATAACGCAGATCCTTTTGAAATGTGGCAAACCGTCTTTTAAAACCTTTAATAACCAAGTTCACTTGCACCTTGGTGGATTGTGATTATAACGGCAGATTTGGAAATGGATCTGCTCATGCGCCAATTAGCCAGTTTCATTTGAGTTTACTATGGTTAGCTAATTCTAATGAACACTATGACTAACCATTTTGATGTTTAAGTACACATTAATGGTCTTTCACATAGTAGTTTTTTTTAAATCTTTTGCATGTTTGTGTGCTGCTATGCATCTTTCTGTTTGCAGCAAGCTAGATGATATGGTCGCAAACTGGACAGGAAAATGACAACTGCTTCAGACTCATGTTAGCTTGGCACCAGAAAACAGGGGCCTTAGACTGTGCACTTTAGATTGTTACAATAGGGTCCAAATAGTACCGGTATCTTTTTTTGTCAACTGCAGATACATGTTGCATGGGTCAGGTGAAATATTGTTCTTGTGTGTCTTTATGTCAATGAAAAGTAACAAATACAATATAAAATATTGAGATATATCAACAATATAATTATGGCAGTTTTAAACAGTCCAATGAAATTCAGTCCACCGCCTGATCGGTGGGCAAACTCGGTACATGACAGTCATCAGAATCATTTTTAATGACCACACAAATGAGGTCGGTGGAATGTGTTTTCGCTGCAGCAGCACGTTATGTCAGCTATGTCCATAATTATGAAACAGTTAGATGGGAACATCACGTTAGACAATCAGCACAACAAAAAAATCCATTAGTCTACTCACGCAAATTTCTGGTGGAAGATGGTTAGATGGTCAATATACTGTATAGTGTTCAATAGTGTTCAACTGAATTAATTAATTTAATTAATTGAAGTAATTAAAAATTTATAATTTTTGTATTTTTTACATTACTATAGGCATTTATACAGTGGTGGCCAAAATTGTGGAAACTTTAAATTGCGCACTTTAAAAATGACTACATAAATATTGCCAGTAATTTTTCATGTTTAGAAACTGAAGCTAGGGATCTGTGCCAGGAATCGGATGGTCGCTGGTTCAAATCCCGTGAATCCCTGGAGTGATTATGCTCTGATAGGCCCTTGAGCAAGGCCCATCATGCAATTTCTTTGTCCTGGGGCCTTTACTACGAAGCGGGGTTACTGTCTCATTGGGGTCGCATTTAAGGTAGTCTGGGCAAAATGTAAGTGAACAAATATGAAGTCCGTTTAAACTGTGGTACCTTAAATCTGACAAATTACCCCGATAAGCCAGTAACCTCGCTTCGTAGTACAGGCCACTGGGTATGATGTTAATCTACATTCAGCCCTTTACGGAGGTCCTCCAACTCACAGAGGAAAACTTGGGGGTCGTGCTGCAGTATGACCTGCCACTTGGCTGTAGTCAGGTTCTCATTCCTGAGGTGGTTTGTTGTGTGGTGGGTGTGGCAATGCGCTGTAATCAGTGCATGCTCCTTACCTCCCCCTTAGAAACCATCAAACAATGCTATAAATATCCTACATTGGATGATTAAATACATAACCAGAAGAACAGAATAAATCCCTATAAATTTTAAGTGCTTCCACAATTGTGGCCACTAGTGTATTTAATTTATATTCCCTCAATCAATAGAGTTGGTGGACTGGTACCTGCATCGTACTCCTACGTTGAAGCAGGCTTGATGGAAACGTAAAGGAACTATGGTTTGCTTAGGGTCCATTTCAGGTAGCACGTTTGCACAAGCTAGCTGGTGCCACGGCGATAGAGATGGACTCCCTGTTCCTGGTCTGCTGACTTCTCCTGGGGTTCTGGGCAGGTGAAGGGGCACAAGAGAGAGAGGAAAAAAGGCCTTTAAGTGCTGGTATCTGCTCACAATGCGAAGGCAGTGCATGCTCAGTGCAGTCAGCTGCAGTAGCTGCCCTGCTGGCTTCACTCACCTGATAAGCAGCAGATAAAACGGGAGCCAAAACGCAGAGGAGAGATGCGGGTGCCCAGCTGAGATCTTATATTTTGCAAAATACATAATACTGTAACAAGAGGGAACTGCAAGATTCCTGGTGACTCGGTCCCAGAATCCTCCAGTGGGATTACCCAGCTAGTACCACCAGAAAAAGCCAGAGTGTTTTGTCTACCGTAGCTCTTTATTTTATTTTAGTCACAGCAAAACTTTTGTTGCTGCAGATAAAGGAAAGTCAGATCTAAGGGCCTGTCTTTCCTTTTGCTCTTGTCTAAGAAATTCTCACAATGCTATCTGAGGACAATGGCTGTATTTTTAACTCACTTCCAAATGGAAAAATTCAATCATGCCGCTTACTATTATTTTTATTTCTTTGTATTAATGTTAAATATACGTTTACACCTAAATTATAAAATTTGAAGGACAGGATAATTACAATAAAGTTTTCATCTTTATTACTAGTTATGTTTCCTCTGTGTTTATTTATTGAATGAAAATTGCTGATTCATGACAATTTTGACCAACTGAAAGCAATCCTTTTGTATAGGTATTCAAATTAGATTTTACTTTAATATCTATCAGCAGCTACAGCTATACGGATTTTGCATATCTCTACTAAGATTCATTTCAGGGTTTTTATAGTCAATGAACAACATTGTCTTAGTCTTAAGCCACTATAGTTTTGGATCAATGTTATGCTGAATTTTCATCGTCATCAAGCAAACATCAAGATATACACTCACCTAAAGGATTATTAGGAACACCATACTAATACGGTGTTTGACCCCCTTTCACCTTCAGAACTGCCTTA